>OZ004625.1:5799538-5948579 GCA_963924575.1 Pycnomerus fuliginosus | reverse complement strand
AATGTCAATCATTGTTGCTGCAAATAAACTGTAAATCATCTGAAACTCGGGAGTTTAAGATTATTTAAGCTGCTCAAACTTGATGTCATAGAAATAACTCTTATAACTTGTCAACACAGTCATTTAAGTAATTGTTTAATGACGTTTAAAAATCAATTTTTTGCATATTTACAATGAAAGTGGTCTCTTTTTAATGAAAAATCGTAATGAAAGTACCACTTTTTTTAACGAAAAAATCGTAATCATACTTTTTTTACGATTTTAACATTTTTTCATGTTTACATCTTACATCTTTACATTGTTACATTATATTATCACACCAAGGAAGTAAAGGGCTGCCCAGTGTTGCCAATTATTACTCCCCCATCATATAGAAAAAAAATTCTTTTCCACTTATTCGCTTATGGGGGGAATATACAGGGTGCGATTCCAACTACCATAATTAGATATTCAAGCAATGGATATTAACAACATTAGATTAAAACTCCAGAACGCTATAACTTTGTTATTTGTGGTACGATTTTAGTGAACTAAAAACCAAATGAAATTGCTCATGAAACACTACAAACTCAAGATGGTTTAGATTTTTATCAACAATGTCAACTGGATGTCAACTTTTCATTTTCAAATGGACATACCCATTTTTTTTTACTCAGTCTAATAGCTAATTTTTTTCTGCGTCTTTTGACGTATCATAAGTTATGTTCGGTTTTTCGGAGTTTTAATCTCGCACCCTGTACAGGGTGAGTCTGAAAGACTCCACATCCTTTATACCACAGAATCTACTGTTTAAATGACGAAGCTTGGTGCAAAAATTATTGGTCAATTGTGATTCCTCTTGATGTTATAAGCCGCCAAAGATCTTCATTTTTAAACGTTGTTTTTGAATATCTTTCGAAAGGTGTATCGTAGGATTTTGAATTTTTGTACAGCATTGTTACACTGTAAGGCTCGGAATTTTTGCCAAAACCGTTAGTCGACTAGTCGAATAGTAAAATATCCGATAGTCGAATAAACCGATTAATCGACTATTCGATTAATCGACTAGTCGAATAGTCGATTAGTCGAATAGTCGACTAGTCGATTAGTCTGTTGGTCGACTAGTCGGTTAATCGATTAGTCGACCGATCAATTAGTCGATTAATCGAATAGCCAACCGATCAATTTCTCGATTAATCGACTAAACAAATTGTCGCCTAATCGTGACCAGTCGGTTGTCTTCGTCTATGGGGAGAGAGTTGACAAGTCCCATGTGCCCATAGTGACAAATAATAATCCAATGATTTATGGCCGATTGCACCGTAATTTTAAGGGGTTCCTTAAGTGATCCTTAAAGTCCTTTAAAACCATTGTGTCAACAAACGTATCTATCTACGGAATTAAACGTCACTTATCTTTAAGGAACCCCTTAAAATTACCGTGCAATTACGGTGCATAGACTAATCAAATATTTGGCTAATCGAATAAATGCGATTAGTCGATTAGTCGAATATTCGGACATTTCGACTAGTCGACTAGTTGATCATTTCGACTAGTCGACTAGTCGAATATTCAACCACTTCGACTAGTCGACTAGTCGAATATTCGACCATTTCGACTAGTCGACTAATCGGTTAGTCGGTTAATAATTTTTCGATAACCGCGGTTATCGACTAGTCGATTAGTCGAAATTAATTCCGAGCCTTATTACAGACCAAGATGCAACTACTGATGGTACTTAAGACATTATCCAAAAAGCGGATCCCTGTTATACAGGGTGGCCCCGATGTTATTTGCCCTTGAACTTTTTTATGTTTGCAAATATTGCTAATTTGCCTATGCGGCCGTTCAATTCAAAAAATTTTTTGACTTCAAATTTTTCGAAAAATCTAACCACTCACGAGGAAAATTGAAAAAACTGAAAACATGATCATCGTGATAAACTTACAATTTCAATCAAAGTGGACGTTGACACGCATCACATTTCAACTTTTTTTTTGCATTGAAGGTGTTGTCCTACATCTGTGCCCAGAACCATTGCTCACAACTGAAGAAAAAACATTGATGGTAATTTCACTTTTTGATGAGGTAGACTCATCATAGGTCCTTTAAGCGTGACGTCATGCCGCCATGTATGGCCGTATGCGCAGTCATTTTTTGACCGCCGACAGAATTTACTTGAATGTCTACTGTCAGTTATGTGTCATTTTTCATCATTGTAGGTTAAAATAGCACGTGGTAAACGTGAAAGGTCCCAGATTCTGTTGACAGTAGTGACAAATGACGTATAAATGCACTAGAAATGACACAAGATCAACGCATGCGTATCATACGGGGCCAAGCGCAATAAACCACCACCAGTGCCTTAAACGACCTATTGGTTTTAAGGTGATTACCTGCATCATGTTTTCGGTTTTTTCAATTTTTCTCGTGAGTGGTTAGTTTTTTCGAAAAATTTTAAGAGCCAAAACATTTTTAGAATTGAACGGGGAATACGGACGCATAGGCAAATTAGCAATATTTTCAAACATAAAAAAGTTCAAGGGCAAAAAACATCGGTACCACCCTGTATAACAGAGATCCGCTTTTTGGATAATGTCTTAAGTACCATCAGCAGTTGCTTCTTGGTTTGTAAAAATGCTGTACACCTTTCGAAAGATATTTAAAAATAACGTTTAAAAATGAAGATCTTTGGCGGCTTATAACATTAAGAGGAATCACAATTGACCAATAATTTTTGCACCAAGCTTCGTCATTTGAATAGTAGATTCTGTGGTATAAAGGATGTGGCGTCTTTCAGACTCACCCTGTAGATAGCGTGTCAACAGTCATTTAAGTATAATTGTTAAATGACGTTTGAAAATAAATATCTACTACTTAGTTTGATTTTCGACACTTTGCATAACCCTATAACAAAATTTTCAAACCTAATTAGATTTTCCGAACGTTTTTTCTAGAAAGGGGCCCGTAAATATTTTGAAACGCTACGCCCCTGCACGTTGCAAGTATTAGATAACAATAATTGCGCGAGTGAGGAGTGGTTGGTAGTACGAGAAAGCGGAGAGAAAATACAGGGAATGGAGATTTTGGATAACGAAGGGATGCAGACAGCAGCGTGGGCGGTGGCGGCGATCAATAACGTGCAGACGATCAGACACGCTGACAAGAACAACAGCGGTGTTTGAATATACCTTGACAACGCATAACTGAACGGAGGCAAAGGCACTAAACAAGCCTATATGGGAGATTGAGATCAATTGTACGCATTTCTTTATAATTGTCAGTGAAAATTGAGTATTCATTTTGTTTGGAATTAATTTAACACTGAAAGGAGATGATTTGACTCAATACGGAGAGTAAGCTACCCCTACCCTAGTCCCTACTCATTATTCGACCCCATGCATGAAGATTTATTGTGTACCTACCACAAATGCGTCGAATAACATCGGCAATCATCCTCATTTCTCATTACTTTGGCCGGTTTAAACTTTAATATCATCGTTTTCAACCTGTAATGGTAAAATTTTCCGGAATAAAAAAGCCCTTGCAAGGTAATGCATGTGAATTCGGTCAAAGATTTGTAGAAATTGTGTAAGTAAAGTACGAAAGCGCATGAGCCACAACAAAATATTTTTTAAATTTTCAGAAAAAAAACTATGTTGCATCAGCAAATTGTCACTTTCAAGTCTCTTTCAAGTGACAATTGTCAGTTGTGAGTGGCAATTGTCGCTTGTATTGTAACTGACAATAATTGTCACTTTTTCCGCCTACGGCGTCGTGTATCAAACTTCAACCTCATGAAAAAAAGTATTACTTTCATTACTAGTTGTAACAAACAACTATTTACGTCCGTTAAAAAAACCACACTTTTTTTCATTCAAAAAGCGTTCTCAAAGTGTGTGTATTTTTAAATCTTTGAGTGAAAAAAAGAGCAGTTGTTAAGGTTTTATTGATATTGTTGCTATATCACGGATTTATATCAATAAGCCTGTCATTAGTGAATTTTAACTGTACGGGCGTAAAAAAATTTTTGTATGCAACTCATGAGTGAAGTAAATTTTTTCATACGTCGGATTTGCGCACTCCGCCTACGGCGTCGTACGGCAAAATATGTCTTCTCGTGAAAAAAGTTACACTTTACTCACTTGTTACATAAATAACTATTATTTAATTTTGCCAAAACAACATTTGATTTTTACGAATCAGTAAAAATGAGTTAGTGCGGTGGTTTTTGGTTTGTTGGCAAAAATTGGCAAAATGATGTGCCACAAAGATTCTTAAGGTAATTTTAGTTTTGCGCATAGAGGGCGCTAGGAGGTGAAAGAATATAAAAATTAGCTTTCAAATGATGTATCTTAAGTGGGAGAGGGGGTTTTCCATTTCAAATTTAAAAGTCGGGATTAGCGGGGGTTGGGGCCTGCGTTGTAAAATTTCATCAAGCACGAATTTAAGTGTCCCCCTCAAAATAAAAATCGACCTGTTGGAGGGATTGTTTTTCAACTGAGTCATAGTGGAACAAATTTGGATGGCCTCTTTCACGAAAACACACTATTCGTCTTGGTCGGTTGAGAACAAAATTAATTTAGTTACCAGACTTACCAGTCAATTTTATGATCGTTTTACTGTTTGTGAATGAGAATAACGACTTCGAAAAATCACAATTAGGTGGCACTAAATATTTTTTTGAGGCGCTCCCTATGATATGTATACTCTGATATTGTTTTGCACTTCCGGTTTAATCGGAAATGGCCCTAGATTTTTTATTCTTCAAATGGAATCATACTTTTTTCTCAACGGATTCGTAATCTACGGTTTTTTCTGAGCGAGGAAATCGGTGAAAAATGAGATTTTTGAGAAACGAAAATACATGTCAACTTTCTTTTTTTAACGCCAATTCATACGCGCAATTACATTTAGGTACTTCAATTTTTTGTGCAACTTTGTCAGATTCGAGCATTGAACAAATTTGAAATTAATAAAAAGATTTTTGAAAAAAAGTAATTACACAATTGAATTTATATCGAAAAAGCCAAGTCGAAGGGTTCTTGCTTTTTTAAAAAAATTCAATTTTTCACCGATTTGTTCGACGTTTTTAAAACTCTGGTGTGACCGTGACTCCACTTCCGGCCAAGCATGACACACGTTTCTGATTCTAAAAAATCGTAGATTCTGAATACGTCGAGAAAAAAGTATGATTCCGTTTGAAAAACAAAAATGAGGGCCATTCCAGGTGGAACTGGAAGTTCTAAAAAATATTTGATTATACCACTCGATGATGCACATCAATTAATGCTTACTAGTTTCGACGTATATTTTTCGTCATCATCAGAGCTAATTGTAAATAATTGAGAGCTTATGTGGATGCCTATGGCTCTATGGCTATGGTCTTTCAAATGGGGTCTTGGAAAGAATGTTGTTTGAAGGACTCAGCTCTCTTATGAAGCATTTTTCAACCAATGCCCATAAGAACTTTACTTTCTAGAATGAAGTAAGGAACCGTCACATCAACTTGTTTACGATATTTTGATGTCTTCTGTCACAAATTTTGCAGTCCTGAACCAACAAAAAGCAATTCTTTTCGAAAAGGGCGCATTCTATCTATCTGTCAGACAAGAGTACCATTTTTACTTAGATATTCTGGAATCAAATTTGAGAAAAAACTGCTTACAAAAATGTTTGGGTAAATTTAGTCCTTAGCCCCTCCTGTATGAGACGCTTATGATCAAAATTTTAAAATTTTCTCCACAGTAAAGATACCAAATTTCACGTTTCTATATTTAACCGTTTTGAAGATATTTAGAAAAAAATACTTTCAAAGTGGCCTTTTTAAGGAGCCTTAGCTCCCTTAGGACTTATTTTTCGACATATGTTCATTGGGACTTTTGTTCATAACTTTCATAGAAGAATCTACCGGTAAGTTTTGACCACTAATTTCGGGACACCCTGTGTACAAAAAATAATAGTGATTTCAATTATTAAAATTTTATAATGGTTTGAAATTTAAGGGCTAAGCTTTCTACCAAAATAAAAAAAAGGAACGAAAGTTGAAGTTGACGGACTATTGCAACTCTAGATTGAATTAGTTGAATCGACTGGTCTCCCTTTCTGTTCACAAACAATGCTGTATGGGGTTACTTTTTCTCGGAGTGGATCGAAGCCTGAACCGTCCGTCCCTTCACATACAGGGTGTCCGGGAATAACGTCGCCATATTTTGGGGGCTGATTTCTACACCTAAAAATAGGAAAAAAAGTTCATATGGACAAATGTCCGAAAGTTCCTCCAGAGGGCACTACAGACTTTAGGTATAGGTGTCTTTCAAAAACAAATGTTTATTAATTATTTTTGAAACGGTTGGAGCTAGAATAACAAGTTGTAGTCGTTAATGACAAAAATTCAAGAAAGCTAGAGAAAAAAAGTTGTGGGAATTTTTTCCTAAACCCCCCCTGTTCCGCGCGCCTATGGTCGTCAATCACCTGTCTTGCTCCCGCCAGATAATTTGTCACCCCAAAATTACTTCAGAACCCAAATTTCGTCATTCTAGTTCCAACCGTTTCAAAAATAATTAATAAATACCAGTTTTTGAGAGACACCTTCTAAGCCCTGTAGCGCCCCCAGGAAGCCCCTTTGGACATCTGTTCATATAAACTTTTCTTTATATTTTTATCTCTGCAATCACCTCCCAAAATATGGTGACGTTATTTCCGGACACCCTGTATAATAGAGGAATTCCAACGCGCCAGTCCGGGCCTGGAATTTCCTGATAATTCACGTGCGGATTTATAACGAACTGAAGGCGCGTCCATTTCAAAACTCAGGAAAAACTGCACCTGAAGGGCGGGTTTTAATCTTTTGAGTGTCGGATAAATTATTCTTCTAATACCTATGTCTAATTTGTTACCTACCTACGTACCGTACGTGCTCAAGCGACGTTCCTTTTCATATCGATGATCCACATTTTGTATTTTAATGGATCGGCGTTTTTGTATACCTGTAAATATGTAGGTACACCTATAATAAAATTTTAATTTTACAGCGGTGATGTCCACGTATACGTATCCATATTTAATTGGTACAAGCACCGGGAAATGACAGCAGGTATTTTTATTGATCGGCCGATACAGGTTATACCGGTGGGTAACAGCGCCACGAGAACTTTAGAAATGATCCTTATAGAGAGATAGAACACCAGTTTTTATATCCGATATCCGTCCAACATACACGCATTTTAAAATAGCTTTTTATGTGTTTGAATTATATAGGTATAATGCGAGTTTAGGCAGTCAATTCAGATTAATAGCGTCGACTATAATACCGCGACGGAAGAATGGATTGTTTTCAATAATGGTATAATGGGGAATGATGGTTTACAGGGTATGTAAACATCAGAAACGTCATATACGGAAATATTGTTAATCTGATGAGAAAGTTTTTCCTATAGTCATTATTAATGAAGTAAGTATACAATATATGTACCTTAAAGGCAATTCGAAGAAAAAGATAAATTGAAATAAAAATTTGTAAAGAGGCATTGTTACGAAGGCGTAGAGGGGCCACATTTTTAACACTCGCTTCTTAATACAAAATTGTCTCCTTGCACTCGACAATTGTTGACCCGATCGACAATTGTCAACCCGATCGACAATTATCGACTCGTAATCGACGGTTGTTGACCCACACTCGACAATTGTCGACCCGATCGACAATTGATATCTCGATCGGATCGACAATTGATGACCCGACCCGATCGACTATTGTGGAGTGCTAGTCGACAATTTTCCATCCGATCGACATTTGTCGAGTGCAAATCGACAATTGTCAACCCGATCGACAATTATCGACTCGTAATCGACGGTTGTTGACCCACACTCGACAATTGTTGACTCGTAATCGACAATTGTCGACCCGATCGACAATTGATATCTCGATCGGATCGACAATTGATGACCCGACCCGATCGACAATTGTCGAGTGCTAGTCGACAATTTTCCATCCGATCGACATTTGTCGAGTGCAAATCGACAATTGTCAACCCGATCGACAATTATCGACTCGTAATCGACGGTTGTTGACCCACGCTCGACAATTGTCGACCCGATCGACAACTGTTGACTCGCAATCGACAATTGTCGACCCGATCGACAATTGATATCTCGATCGGATCGACAATTGATGACCCGACCCGATCGACAATTGTCGAGTGGTCAATTGTCGATCGGGTCGACAATTGTCGAGTGCTAGTCGACAATTTTCCATCCGATCGACATTTATCGAGTGCAAATCGACAATTGTCAACCCGATCGACAATTATCGACTCGTAATCGACGGTTGTTGACCCACACTCGACAATTGTCGACACGATCGACAATTGTTGACTCGCAATCGACAATTGTCGACCCGATCGACAATTGATATCTCGATCGGATCGACAATTGATGACCCGACCCGATCGACAATTGTCGAGTGGTCAATTGTCGATCGGGTCGACAATTGTCGAGTGCTAGTCGACAATTTTCCATCCGATCGACATTTGTCGAGTGCAAATCGACAATTGTAGACCCGATCGACAATTGACCACTCGACAATTGTCGACCCGATCGACAATTATAGACTCGCAATCGACAATTGATATCTCGATCGGATCGACAATTGATGACCCGACCCGATCGACAATTATTGTCGAGTGCTAGTCGACAATTTTCCATCCGATCGATATTTGTCGAGTGCAAATCGACTATTGTAGGCCCGATCGACAATTGTCGATCGGGTCGTCAATTACCGATCGAGCCTTCAATTGTCGATCGAGACGTCAGTTGTCGATCGGGTCGACAATTGTCGAGTGCGAGGCGACAATTTTGTATTAAGAAGCGAATGTTAAAAATGTGACCCCTCTACGCCTTCGTACATTGTTGCATTGTTGTCATCAAGTCCTTTGGAAGAGGTCATCGGGCAAGTGGCTAAAGCAATTGGTTTTTATTTAATGTAGTACCTGTTCCGGAGGGTTCAAGGAAGGTAATGATTATGTTCATAAGCTCGTCAAGTCTGTGTAGAATTAGTAAATAAATAGCAAAAGTACGCAACTTTTTTACCACATATTTACAATTTATTTACGAATTCAACATAGACGTGAAGAGTTTATGAATACAATCATGCATTACTTTCCTTGAACCTTCCGGAAGAAGTACATATCAAACAAAAAGCAATTGCTTGAGCCACTTGCCCGATCACCTCTTCCAAAGGAATTGATGACAACAATGCAACAACAGTAGAAATGCATGCGTCAAAACACCAGCCTTAAATGCCCTATAACATACCAATCTTACCTATAAAAACACTGGCATCAGATTAGTGATACCTAATACAACCTCTGTAGGTTTTCTAGCTATAAATAAAACAGTTTATATTTTTCACCCCTAAAATGACATTTTTTGAAAAAATGGCATTAAGGTTTTTGATCCAAAAATGCAACAGCTATCGAACTCAATAACAATAATATGGCCTTTTGCTAAGAAAAATTCAAAAAGGGGCAGTTTTGCCCCTAAAATGTCAATTTTCGAAAAAATGACACTAAGGTTTTTGATCCATGAATACAATAGCCATCAAATCCTGTAGTAAGAATATACAATATTGCTAAGGGAAATTTAAAAAAGAACCTTTTTGCCACTAAAATGGAATTTTTCGAAAAAATGGGACTAAGGTTTTCGACTTGAAAAAAAATCAGCTATACCGTCCAGTAATAACAATATACAGTTATACATAGGTTTTTTTTCACTGCAACGATTTTTAGCCAAAAGGACACCAAGTGTGAATATATTTTTGGAAGCAGAATTCGAAGAGTTTTCATATGGTAATGCGAAAAATGGGGGTTTGCATTTAATTTGTTAAAGTTGATGTGCCAAAAAGGCACTTTGCATGAACCGTTGTGACCCAAATTCTAATCAGCACCTACAAATGGGGTATAGTATGTACGTATGACGTACCTACCTTATGCCATTTATTACACTTATACCTGATACCAAGATATGCCGCAAAACTGAAATTTTTCCTTGCACCGTTCAAGATATTTGCCCACCCCTGCTGTACCTATGAGGGTAAGAACTATAAGAAACGATTTAAAATAACAAGACAATACTTCTCTCGATAAGACTGGACGATGCTGAACAATCTAAGGGGCCCCAATGCTATTTGCGGGGGCCTCCATTGCCTCCATGTTTGGTCTGCACAACATTTCGAATGTTCGGTGTCCAATCGTCTTCAGGTACATATTAAATTGACGATTGGTGTTTGAAGCAGGGCTCTGGACCCATTTCAAAAAGGGGTTCCGGTACGGTTCCGGTTCTCGATCGAAAAAAATTATAGGTTCCCGTACGGTTCCGGTTCTGGGTAAAAATAAATTTTCGGTTCCGGTACGGTTCCGGTTCCTTGCCCGCATTGCAAAAAGGGTTCCGGTACGGTTCCGGTCCACGAAATAAAAAGGGTTTCGGTACGGTTCCGGGTTCCAAAAAGGTTCCAATAGAGAAATCTACGTATTATCCAGAAGTCAAGCTTATTTGTAAAAATTTACATTATGACTGGAAATATTTTCACTTGTACCTACTTGTCACAAACCCGACAAACAGTGAATTCTTTGTTAAAAGTGGTTGATGGAACCCCGAAAATTGAAAGGGTTCCGGTTCGGTTCCGGTTCCATGCCTGCATTTCAAAAAGGGTTCCGGTACGGTTCCGATTCCTTGCCCGCACTGCAAAATGGGTTCCGGTACGGTTCCGGTCCACAAAATAAAAAGGGTTCCGGTACGGTTCCGGGTTCCAAAAGGTTCCGGTCCAGATCCCTGGTTTGAAGTAATCGAAAAACCACGAAAACCAAAAATTAAGAAACCGGAAGTTTGAAAAATCGGTGTTCAAACCAATTAACCGTACCCACTAGGCCGAAACCATTCAATTTACGCGAAAAATGTATAGGACCAAATCTGTTGAAAATTGTGTGCTCGTTCTTTTTCATAATAAGTATTTTTGTCGCAGGATGCACCAGAACTGAAATAAATGTAAAAAACTGATTCGCGCCCCCATTGAGCCAGTATGGGGGCCCTAGCCGACTACCTACGAGGTTGCAAAATGAGTAAGTTATAAGGCACCCCCAAACCTACAAGATCACCAAATTTCAAAACTTTCGGATTTTTTTTTATAATGCCCATTTTCTCGCTCTGGCTACTGGACTACTATAACTTTATGCAACCAGCAATTTTTGACAAAATCTGTTCGACATGAGAAATAGATTTAAATTGTTGCGGAACTTTTGATGACGTCATTTTTAAGTCTTTGACGGCACTCACGTCATCGGTGTTCTTTTTAAATGGCAGAATATACTTTTCCCGACTGATTTTGACAGCATGCATCCGTATATTCCCATTAATTAAGTTCTTAACATCTTTTGCGGTTTGATATCCTGGATTTTTTCTCGACGTTGCCAAATTTTCTAAACCTAAAAATTTCAATCTAAACATAAAAATTCGGGAAAATTTCGGTTTTTTTAGTAATTTGAAGCAAAAAACTACTTTAGGTTCTAATAATAATAATAATAATAAAATCGAAGAGGAATGAAAATTCAAACTCAAAGTCGATCCCACACAAATTATAATCAGATTTAAAAGTGTACCAAGGTTTCAGTCCACACTTGGACCATCTTCAGCACTACAAAAACAAAAACGAGGAGCTTAAATAGACAGAAAAATAAACAAAATATTCTTACCCAAAAAATTAATTAAGGGGGTATGAAAAAGTCGATGACACTGGGGCTTATGATCTAACCCGTTTGTGAGATCATAAGTGTCATCGACTTTTTCATACCCCCTTAATTAATTTTTTGGGTAAGAATATTTTGTTTATTTTTCTGTCTATTTAAGCTCCTCGTTTTTGTTTTTGTAGTGCTGAAGATGGTCCAAGTGTGGACTGAAACCTTGGTACACTTTTAAATCTGATTATAATTTGTGTGGGATCGACTTTGAGTTTGAATTTTCATTCCTCTTCGATTTAAATACTTAGCCCACTTCGAGTAAAATGGATCACCGCCTCTCGCAACGTTTATAATAATAATAATTTATTTTTGCCATTCGATACACTGGGTACATGTGGCACGTCAATCTCAAAATAAGTATACAGTAAACAATAGACAATAAACAATTAAACATCTAGACATTTATTACATAGAAAATCATCAAAATTTGTAAAGAGATGAGTCAATAAAAACTCTTTGACCATATTCTTAAACTTTAATATGTTTGAGCAATCCCTAAAGCTTTTAGGAAGAGCATTATATGCCTTAACTGCGTTATATTTAACATCTCTTTGGAAGTAAGTAGATGTGTGAACTAGAGCTTCGGTCTCGTCTCGTCTCGACGAGACCAAGGGGTGTCTCGTCTCGGTCTCGACCGGTCTCTATAAATATGCGTCTCGTCTCGGTCTCGACCGGTCTCTATAAATATGCGTCTCGTCTCGGTCTCGTGTGGTCTCGAACAACTTCAGTCTCGTCTCGGTCTCGAAGTCTCGAGTCTCGAATTCATATCTTGGTCTTCCATTATTGTACAATTGTACAATGTAATTTCACAAACCTCATCTAAATATTAAATATGGGTGGGGGTGGGAACCTAAAAGTAGGTACTACGACTAAAACTGAAATTTGTCTTTTCCAAGTTATTTTCGACCATAAAATATCAACAAATGTTAAAATGTTATAACGAAATACACCATCTGCTGCTTGTAAGGGTAGGAACCTATGTCATAAATATTGCTTATTGCATTTTGCATTTATTGCAAATTCCCACGCTTTAAGAAGGGCCTTGCAATCGTCATTTTCCAGATGAAACACGTACAACCGTAGTAGATTCCTTCACAATTAGATAGAAGATATTCGATATTATTCTTACGGTCATTTTTATGATGCTATGCTATAAAACAGCATCAGGATTGGATAAAATATGTACTTAATTATAATATTCTTTTTGCCCCCTCCTAGATTTAAAAGAATTTGTGACAACGCCTATGGTCACTGTATGCCTATTGGATTTACCTAAAAAACCTAAAAAACATTTTTGTGAAAATAGTATCTATGATGACAAACTAATTCATCGAATTCGCTGATGTGATCGAAATCGAGAAAAGTAGATAGAGAGGTCTCGGTCACGGTTTCTACCAACCACCCATAGTCCACAGCATCCCCCATGCAAAGCATAAACTTTCCGTAATAAAGCAATAAAGAGTCCTTCAGTGAATATTTTGGCCTTGCTGTTTGAGTATAGTTTGAGATCAAGGGCGGTCACCGTCTCCTAGAAGGAATTTATAATTTTATTATTGAGTAGGTATTGTATTTTTATGCAAAATTTGAAAATCCAAGTTATTATAATTAACGTCTATACTATCTATATACGATTATATCTATAATTAAAATATATGATATAGGTTTGCTCATTAAAAATCCGACAAAATTGTATTAAGTCGAAAAACTCCACGTGCCTGATGCATAAAATATGCCGGTGACCGATTCCCGCTAGGTATATAGGTATACCTATAACACATTTTTTAATTATAGCGACAAAAACCAATACCTATATCAGATATTTTTTTTAAATATAAAATATTTTTATGTGTTATAATGTGATAATGGAGAAAACATTCGAGACTCGAGAGTCTCGAGAAGATATTTTCGAGACTCGAGAGTCTCGATTGAAGTAGTCTCGTATCGGTCTCGAAATTACTGCCGTGGTCTCGTCTCGGTATCGTCTCGGTCTCGTCTCGGTCTCGTCTCGAAAGTCGAGACCAGTCTCGGTATCGACAGAAGCTCTAGTGTGAACAGGAATCCTTAAATCGCCCTTAAACCTTGTCGACAAATGAAAGTCATTGTATCTGTCCGAGTTCTTCTCGAAGAGATCGACATTTTTTTTAACAAACATATATAAAGCATATATATACAATGATGGTAAAGGTAAAATATTTAATTGTTTGTACAATGGTTTACTCGGCTCCAAGTAACCCATTTGAAGCAATGATCTCACAATGCGCTTTTGGACAGTATAAATGGGCCCCGAGCACGGAGATGATCCCCAAAATATTATCCCATACAACAGAATTGATTGTACTTGGGCCATATAGTATACCCGTAGTACTGATAAATCCACCGAATTTCTGATGTTAATGAGGGTGTAGTGAAATGTATTCATCCTATTAATTAAATGCTGAGCATGACTGTCGAATTTTAAGCCACTGTCAATATGTAAACCCAAAAACTTTATCGTTGATGCTATATAGGTATAGACTTAACACCGTTCTTAATATAAATGCTACTAATTTTAGGGACTCTGCTGTTATGGAACTCCATAACAGTTCTGTGAAACTAAGTTAAGGTCACAAAATGTAATACCTATTAGGTATTTTAGGTAAAATAAAATGGGCATCAAATGACTCATTTCTTCGAGATTTGCATTTATATCACATTTAATTTGCAATACCTTTAGAACTTCTCAATAGGTATTTTACCTAGAATCCGGGCCTTACTAATGGCTTGTCACTTTGTTATTTTAAATAGCCCCCAGTATATTTCGTTATTGTATCTAGGTAGGTATTAGCATTTCTGTTTTTTTTTACAATGGTGTAATAAAAATAATAAAATCATACTCTTACGCAATGGAAACTTAGAAGTATGGATCTGGGAACTTTATTTTACAAATAATCACTTTATCAAAAAAATATTCCAATAAAAGTTGAAAGGTAAGTTTAGGTCCATCTTTTGATGTGATTAACTCGTCATAATCGTATAATTAAAAAAAAGTGAATGGCGTAATTACCCAACGAGACGCATTGAAAAAGATATCCAGAAAAAAGTATTCAGTGGAAAAATTTTACCATAATAATCATAATGCTAAAAAAACCGATAACGCGTTGTTATTTGCGTGAGGGACGTCAGAAGCTTAAAAATGACGTCGATTGATCCGCAAAGGTCAATTTGACATGGATTTTTTCAAAAATTGCAGGTTGCAGAGTTATTGCGAATTATTTCATACTTTATCAGATTATTAGATTATAATTTTAGTAAAATAATATACTGCCGTGGTTTTAAAAATATGTCTCTGTGTGTGTACGTTTGTAAACACGCCACAGTACGTTTGAATCCAAAAGGCCAAAAGCTTTTCAGATCTAAGTTAGGTTATCAGATGCACACGTACCGAATTTCAGCCAAATCGGTCTAGTAGTTTTGGCTGTGGCGTTTTTACAAACGAACGTACGAACATACACACAGACACATTTTTAAAACCGCTTTTTTAGGTTCCCGAGACGTCAAAGCGTGAAGATATTGTTATCTCAAATTCGAAAATTTTGCAGTAACCTCCCTTCTTTAAGTGGTGAAGTGGAGTGGGGAGGTTAATAATTCAGTTTTGATATAATTACAACATATATGAATAAATTCTAATTCTCATGCCCATTTGCACGAACGATTAAATTTAATCAATGATTAAAGCTTGATTAATGATTGTTGAAGTTATCAAAACAATCATTAATCAGACTTTAATCGCTGATTAAAGTTAATTAGTGTCCGCATGCAAGTGGACATTAGAACTGATTATTTTTTGAAAATAGAATTTTCTACCTACAACTTTATTTAGAATTGGAAAGGTTTTATTTTTTTTGGGTTTTTCTATCTTTATTTGTTGCCAAGGAAATTTTATAGGAGCCGAACCTTTACTTCTTTGGTACATACTGTTTTCTAACGTAGTATACCTTTATATTCACATAACCTACTGTATATTTACTTGTATACCGAAATTACTTGAAAAAAGGAAAATAAGATAAATATACACTGGACTTAAAGGTGGAAGATAAAAACAATGAGTTAGTGCTAATAATTCAAACGTATTACGTCATGCATGGGTAAATTTTGTATATCACTGAAAAGAGAATTCAACCAAGTATCAAAATCAATCGAGAAAAGTATAAGCTGTCTTCTAAAAAAACACCGATGACGTAATATGTTCGCCATGGGTAACGTCAGAGACTTAAAAATGTCGTTACAGAAGTCGCCCAAGATTATTTAAGTCAATTTGCCCATCCAACAGATTTTCTCAAAAATTCCTATGGTTGCAGAGTTATTGCTAATATTCTATAATAGCTTATAAGGTTTTAACTTCTACGCTCAAGGCGGAGCAGTATATAAAATCGATCAAAAATTCGAAATTGAACTGACATCAAATCTTTACGTTTCGGGGTCCCAGGAACCCAAAAAAACTATTTTTGAAAAATGTGTGTCTGTCCGTGTGTCTGTCCGTATGTCTGTGGACACGCTACAGCCGAAACTACTGAACTGATTTTGATGAAATTTGGTATATAGGTATTGTCTGTGCGGCAGAGGAGCTGATTAGATTTTGAAGCCGATCAGTCAACCCGAAGTGCCCTTTTGGCATAGCAACTTTTTTATTTTAAATATTTAAAAATTTAATAAATGCTGCTGTTATTAATCAGTGCGGCGTAGAAATGTGTGTGAAGTTAGCGCCTTCTCCAGCGCCCGGCGATTTCCCTAGAGTTGACGATGTGGCAACCGCGCATTTTCTTTCTAACCAATCAGAGCGGCCGACAGACACGTCAAACTAGAGCTACCTGTTACACAATTATAGAGTATAGACTGCCTTTTAAAAAATACCGATGACGTAATAGTTATTTGCGTAAAGAGTATGGAAAGTGATCTTTCCTGGACGAATAGGCAGATTTCAGGCTGACGCCGTAGGCGGAAGCCTGAAAGCCTGCGAGTCCAGGAAAGACACTTTACATGTGAGTTACGTATTAAATTTTTTAGGTGCTCGCAACATATTTTCTGTGTGAAATTAAATATTTTTTCTTCCTACACTAACTGAAAATGAGATTTTCAGGATTCAGCAGGGCTGTGAAAGGGCGGCTTCTCACGGCTGCGGCTGGCCGTGTAAAAATTATACTAACGGCTGACGGAAGACAGCACACGCGATTTTGCCAAATTTAAATTGTAGGACTTGACGTCTAGATCTTTTTGATCTGTCACTTGGGTTCTCAAATTTCAAAATTAATTGATTATTTATTTTTAACTGGTGTAGGAAGAAAAATGTTGTATAAACCACAGCGAAAAAGTCTCAGGAAATGGCCAGTCTCGGCTACGCCTCGACTGTCCATATTTTCCTTCGCCGCGTAAAACATCACTTTCACGCTTTGGGTTATAAACTTACTATAATTCAAATTATCTACACTGAAAAATGTGAGGAGCCTAGTAAAAATTAACACGATAACAAAATCCATAATTTTCCGGTGAAATTTCACTTTCTAGAATATTTCGGTGAAATTTCACTTTCCCGGACTTCGACTTTCCGGGACTAGTCCGGGAAAGTTGATTTTCCGGTCCCAAAATTGACCGGGAAAATTAATTTTTCACTTTCCCGGACTAGTCCGGGAAAAGCCACTTTCCGGTCCTAAAATTGACCGGAAAGGTTAACTTTCCGGTCGAGCGCCTAAAATATATTTTTTCTACAAACACTATTAAAGACAGTTGTTTTAACGTTTGTTGACAATTGTTAAAAATGGCAGTTTATGATACCAGTATTAAAAGTCATTTACTTATGCAACAACAATTAAATACGCCCCGTAATTTTGTCAACCTTAAGTTTCGGCTTAGCAATCTGGGGTCCAAGATATTGTGACAATATAGAGATAATTCAGGCTCAGTTTATCAAACTCCTTTTTTTCCTTAATAGAACTACGGCGGGGCATATTGTGAGAAATGAGTTTCGACTTCCCAAACTAACCTATTTGGTGGTAAAATACTGCTTAAATTTCCTTTTGAGAATTCAAAATATGCAACAAAACAGGTACCCCTTTTTAGCATACCAACATCTCCGGTTCGTGGACCAAGCACCCTCAAATATAGAAAAGCTTAACTGGAACTGGTACACCCAAATCAAAAACATAGTGGAAAAATTCGAGATATTGAGTGAGGTAGACCTTAATAGTTTAACAAAGAATAAAATAAAAACCGCGCTCGACTCCTTACTCGTTTACTTAAAGACTCAAGATGAAAACTCCGTTTTGCTTTCCGTTAATTTCTCGAACTACAAGTACTTCACAAAGTTACCAAATTATTCATCCCCAGATCTTCCTTTTCACCTAAAGCGATTTGTTGCGCAGATTCGCACAAGCAGTATATTTAACTGTACTCTTTTCTTGAATAAAACTTCACATACAATTGATTTTTCCAAGAAATGTCCACTTTGCAACTCCCGGCAATTTGAGACGTTGCAGCACATAACTTTAGATTGTCCAATCTACGAACCATTCAGAGCGAACTTGAGAACCAAAATTACGCATGTCAATGCCGGTATCCTCGAGATCACGCAGAGCCAGAGTCTTGATCTCATCGAATGTTTATATTATTTTTTTTCAAAGGCAATGAAACTGAGAGACTTCTTTTTGGAAGAATAAATCCTTGAGCGCTTTTTCACAGAAAATGAGATGGCCACGATGGCCAATACGGGTTAAAATGTATTATTCATGATTATAAAATTGTTAATTAATTTTCATGTAAAATTAAGTTGTAAGTACTCTTACGTTACACTCTCTCCTGTTCGAATGTATTCTTTATCGAACAATATATATTATTATTATTATTATTATTAAAAATACGCCCCGGCAACAAATTGTCACTATACCTTAGTTACAGCGAATTTCATGGACGTTTTCAACTAATAATATGAAAACTTTTGCTTTTAATCGTGTTTGTAGAAAAAATAGTGTATGATATGCGTGATGTTAAAAGTGATTTTATTTTGTTCGAAGGGCTGCGCGCCGTTTCCCAAACTTCCCTTCTCACAAAATAAAATACCACTTTTAACACTTATATCATAAATAACTATGACGTGAGTGCCTTCGGAGACTTAAAAATGACGTCCACAAGAATTTAAATCAATTTGACCTCATGCACCAATAGATTTTTTCAAAAATTGCTGGTTGCAAAGTTATTGCGAACGTTCCATACTTTATCACCACCCCATGTACGTACAGCCCGTCCGCTGCAGACAGGGTGGGTAATTTTTCGATGCTCACCATTAGTATCTCGGAAACCTTAATAGATGGAGAGTAGTTTAAATTGTAGAAAAGGTGCGTTATTTCTTGGGGATTAAGATTCAGAACAGAATTCCTCGATATTTTGATTCGTTCCTGAGTTATCACAAAAAATCTGAAAATTGCCAATTTAAAGAAAAATTAATATCTTCCTAACGTTTGACGTTATTTAAATGAAACTTGGAACTTTTATTTGACAGAAATTTTCTAGGCCTGCTAGATTCTAAATGATGACAGTCAACTTTTGATTCTTTTATGACAGCCAAATTGAATTTTGACACCACCAAATACACAAAAAAATGTAGTCAACGTGAATTTTTTTGACAGATGTCAGAATTTGAAAATTGGTATGAATCATTTGTAAAATCAGCCTAAATTTAGATGAAAAACAATTGCAAAAAGGTACGCCGACTTCTTCAATCTCGTATAACTATATAACATGTGAAAACAATTGAATTCAACAGTAATAAAATACGCCTTGCGGTCGTGTGACTCAAGCTTTCACATATTTTTTCAAAACCGTTCATGTTGGTTACATTTTTGAGAAGCTAATTTCTCTGTGTATCCGGCGGTGTTAAAATTCAATATGGCGCCCATAAGAAAAAGAAAAGTTGACCGTCTTTATTCAAAATCTAGAAGGCTTAGAAAATTTCTGTCAGTTCCATTCAATTGACAGCTGTCAAAAATATAAAAGCTTCAATTGTCATTTAAATAACATCAAACGTTGGGAAGAAATAAATTCTCCTTTATAAATTGGCAATTTTTAGATTTTTTGTAATGACTCAGGAACGAATCAAAATATCAGGAAATTCTCTTCAGAATCTTGATCACCAAGAAATAGTGCAACTTTTCTCCAATTTAAACTTTCAGGCTAAAATTCTCCCGTCTGTTATTCAAATCACATAATAACTTTTCACACAGCGCCGTGAATCGCTTTCTTACGTTAGAAAGATCGTTTTATTGACTTCATTTCAGTGTTAACATAAGAGTGTTGGGGTTTTCGTCCATGGCTCGACATGGTTGCTTCCAAACAACTTGCAAAAATATGAAGTTTTAGATCAAGAAAAAATTTTTTTGATTTTTTTTAATGAGTGGAAAGGGTGCCCAGGATCAATATCTCGAGACCCTTTTGTCGTTTTTTGCCGATAACACTTCTTCCCCTGTGAATTAAAAAATAACTTTTTTTGTTATTAACTCCCGCATAACTTCTTCATTCATCAAAGAATTTTCAAGGTTGTGGGCTCTTTGTAACCATAAAGGATTGGCTAAACAGAAAACCCCCAAAGAAGTCTCCTAGCACAAAAATGCAAAATGATAGAAAGTTTAAAGAAATCACCATAAAATTTTAAACACATTTTTTGGTGGATCGTTAACAACGAATCCTCTTTCTCCCGTCTACAGCTAAAAAGGGCTTTCTCGAGTAGTATTTTAATGCGTCATTTGAGAATGTTACGTTAACACTTGGTCAAAAAGAACAAGAATTTTGATTCCCGTTCTGACAGATAAAACACAAAGTTTTCACATGAATCTGATTTATAATATAAGCCAATTGCTGTTGAAAATCATCTGAAGTCTACCCTAAGATAATTTTAATTCTCAATAATACTGCTCGTGCAAGTTTTTTTGCCCTCCTTAAAGAGCAAGAGAAAACCGATGGTCTTAAATTAATGCAATGCGACCCTTCCATTAAGTTTCCATAGCGACATTATGATAGTGTGAGTGTTTCATAGATAGTGTGCATTCGATTCAAAAACAATAATGCAAAATGCAATAATGACACTTTGATTGTCAAATCCTTGCATTGTCGCCGTATATATAATAATAATAATAATAATACATTTATTGAGATGTAATAAGCAGCACAATATAAATAAATTGCATTCTGCATAATAAAATAAAATAAAATAACAATGCTAGTAGGTATTACAACACTCAAAAGGATAGGAACAGGTTATATCCTGATTTAATCCTACCCAGGCAAACTGGAAAAAGCTATTACGCACAACATGTTGTGACGACAAGAAAAAAAGCAAAAACTAAAACATCTGAATGTCAATGGACAATTGCTCTCCCTTTAAGAGTGAATCTTTCAACTTGGTGATAAGTGAACGCTCAGAAATATCGACATCATAACTTAAAGCGAAAAAATTGAGTAAGCAAGCAGCCAAATAAGAAAACGAACCTCGGTAACTGGATGAGGTATAAGTAGGGACGCTAACCATGAGCTCAGTGAACCTTAAAGGACGATCATGAACAGCAGAACGAGATGTAATTTTGCGACTTATATCGTCATAGAAACTAATGGAAGGGCCGGCTTCATTAATTTAAGACCACTCGAGTGGGATACAAACATTCACAAACCTATTTTGAGTGTCTTTTCTAGGAATCTGTCGATATTGTTCGCGGTCGAGCGCCAATATTTTATCTCCTGACTGTACGTACGTACGTTCGTAAACACGCCACAGCCCAAATTACTCGAACGATTTGGCTGAAATTTGGTGCGTGTGCATAATTATGATAACCCAACTTAGATCTGAAAAGCTTTTGGAGCCAATC
This sequence comes from Pycnomerus fuliginosus, assembly GCA_963924575.1. Lineage (NCBI taxonomy): Eukaryota > Metazoa > Arthropoda > Insecta > Coleoptera > Zopheridae > Pycnomerus > Pycnomerus fuliginosus. Next base: position 5,926,927 of record OZ004625.1, on the reverse strand, counting down.
GTGCAACCAGAAATGCCATTTTGGCGCATCAACTTTTAAATTTTAAATGTAAACCCCCATTTTTCACGTCACCATAAGAAAGGCCTTCAGATTCTGCTTCCAAAGATGTATTCACTGTCAGTGCCCTTTTGACTAAAAACTAAAAATATCGAGATTTTTATCGGACTTTAAAATTGCGGTACAGCCCAAGCCCCTGAACCGATTTGGCTGAAATTTTACACATGCGGGGATTGTATTAAACGATTTTGATAAAAAATGTATATGGCTGAAAACACAATTCAACCATCATAATATCAAAATAGCAGAGAAGAGTAGGTAGGCTGCCTTTAAAAAATATACCGATGACGTAATATGTTTGACGTCTGTAAGAATTTAAATCAATTTGACCTCTCGAATATATTTTATCAAAAATTGCTGGTTGCAAACTGATTGCGAACGTTCCATTATCACCAGCCTATGTAGGTATACAGCCCGTCCGCTGCATAAGGTGCAGCAAAAAATGTGCTTCACGAACCTAATGGAAGAATTGTATATGTTCATGTGATTAATGTTCAATTTTATAGTTTATGATCGTTTTTAGTCAATGGCATGGACCATCAGCAACATAACACGTTTTGGGTTTGCGAGTCCGTCTTTACAGCTGGGGGAAGGTCATAAAGAATTCGTAATGGACGTCTGGTCGGCAGACTCGCTGGGGGACTTTCTCTCACTAATCTGTTGCTTAGCTGTTCAACGAATATCCACATCAAAAAGAAACGTGAATAAGCCCAGTCAATGTTGCCTGCATTTTCGTCGACGGCACGGATGAGATCGATGAGATATAGAGAGAGGAATCGGAGAGAGAAAGGAAGAGTTCTCTCTGCGACCGGTTTGCGTGCAAAAGTGCGCTAAGCCGCCGTCCGCCGTTTTAATGTTAATTGCTTAGACCGAACGGGAACGAGTAGGTATTGCTCAAGGTTGTCTCAGCTCTAAATAGAAATTAAATTGTTCGTTTCGACGCAGTTTCAAAACAGTGGGAATGTGTGAATGTTGATACTGATTTAAATTATTTTACAATATCAACATTCACACATTCTCTTAAAACTAGGATACATTATTAGTTATTACGGCCTGACATTTTCCCTTCGCATCAATAAAAGAGGACAGCTAGGGAAGCGCTTGAAACCTCATCGAGTTGCATTTGAAAATTCATAACTGCGAGGCTTAATAACCTTTGACAGAGCGCGCATGAAAATAAGTTAGGTGTTAGGTGCGTACCCACCAATGGTGTATCGCAGGATTCTGAAATTTTGTACAGTATTGTTGCAGACCAAGAGGCAACTCCTGATGATACTTCATACATTATCCAAAAATCGGATCCCTGTTATACAGGATGATCATAATATTATTTGTTCTTGATCTTCTTTATGTTTTTAAATGTTGGTAATTTGTCTATGCGGTGTTATTCTTCGATCAATTTTAAGGCTTTTTTGGGTCTTACATTTTTTTGAAAAAACTCACCATTCACCAGCAAAATTGAAAAAACCGGAGAAATGACAATCGCGATAACGCCTTACATTACAATAAAAATCAAAGTTATGCGTTGATACACCTCATATTCATGTTCATAACTGAAGAAAGACTTTTTAAGTGAAATTTTACCATTGGTTTTATGGTGATTCCTTGAAGCATGTTATCGGTTTTTACGATTTTGCTGGTGAATGGTGAGTTTTTCAAAAAAATGTAAGAGCCAAAAAAGCTTTAAAATTGATCGAAGAATGACACCGCATACACAAATTACCAACATTTAAAAACATAAAAAAGTTCAAGAATAAATAATATCAGGATCATCCTGTATAACAGGGATCCGATTTTTGGATAATGTCTGATGAAGTACCATCAGGAGTTGCCTCTTGGTCTGCAACAATACTGTACAAAATTTCAGAATCCTGCGATACACCATTCGGAAGAACTTTGGCGGCTTACAATTAGGGTTTTCAATCCCGGACCGCGGGATTGGTCTCACGGGATTTTCGGGATTACAACATTTCAATCCCGGGATTTTCGGGATCCCGGGATTAGAGTACAAATTATAAAAATTCAGCCGCAATATACTTTTTTTTAGATTTAGTTTGGATAAATATCTACTATCTATTTATATGGCATGAAAAAAAGGATGAACAGTGTCAGTGATAAACAAAGTAATATTTAAAAAAAGGAAGTAAAGCTATTTTCGTGTTGCCTTCTCCTGGAAAAAAGACCTTAAAAACGACAATGCGTCCAAAGTTGCGTCCCCCAACATAGATCTAATTTTTGTGTACAGACTGATGCCAGCGTTCGATAAAGTACGTTCCGAATCCACACTGCAAATTTTTCCTCCATTACCTCCATTTTTGAATAGGGTCATTTCCTTTTTGATAATAGACTCTAAACTGAAGGAACTTGGCTTCCGTTAATAAATAAAAAAAAAATAATAAAATAATGCTATAGGTGCGTGTATTGCAGAAAGGTCGAAATTTGATACTAAATAAACACGCTAAAAGCTTGCAATTGGTTTTGTGCTTGGTCATCTAATCCCGAAAATCCCGAAAATCTCGAAAATCCCGCTTCTACAATGGCGGGATTTTCGGGATCGAAAATCGATCGGGATCCCGGGATTGAAAACCCTATATACTTATACAATGCAATAACAAGAAGAATCACAATTGTCCTAAAAATTTTTGCGCCGAACCTCATCATTTGAACAGTAGACTATGTGGTATGAAGGATGTGGTGTCGTTCAGACTCACCCTGTATATATTGTATATTGTATATTATTATTGTATTTTCTTAAACATTTTAATACACCTACCTAAAACTGGTGTTCCTGATATACGGGTGTCCCAATTGTCTGTATTCGGTTGATAACTCCATTGCTGTTAGAGATAGCGAAAAATTGTTAAATACAAAGTTGCAGAGGGTCAAACAAGGCACATTTTAAAAATACAATCCTGTACACAGGCTGTCCCACTAAGGAGTAAGAACACAAACATAGGTTTTTTTAAATGGAACATCCTGTATTTTAATTTTTTATTGGATTCTATGATGAATTCCAAGTAATATTCATTAATCATGTTTTCATCTGAAGCGAATGGTTTAGAAGATATTGATATTTTTGTGGAAAAAATTACTTTTGCAGTACTTGTTTTGAAAAATTACCCCACAGCCACTTTTCAACCTTTGGTTTTGTAAATTTAGCATGTCATTAAGGTAGCTTTGGGCTATCTTTCAAGTGCTTGAAAACGCTCTTAGCTTCTTAAGTTCGTCTCCAGTAACATTATGAACCTTAAAAAATGTAGAGGTTTCAATTTCGAAATTTTTAAATGGCACCACTTTATCAAATGTTATAGCCATAACCTGTAACATTAAATTTGCTTTCGTTTGATATAAAATGTCCCTATATCCAAGTCTCAAATTTTTCGTTTTATTCAGTAAAATATGATTTTTAGGAATTTTCATTTTTAGCTTACATAATGTTTCTGAAAGGCTGCTCGGACACATGTCACAATAGGTGTCACAAATTCTGTCAGCCGGAATCCTGCGTTAATTAACCATAAATTGTGATCAAGTTGTTTTTTTAATGTGCATTTATGGAACGCAAGAATGTACCTACTCAAATAACTTGCAGCATTTTCAGCACCTTAGGTACTTGCCAAAATGAAATAAATAGATAACAATAATTGCACTTTTAGAATAGGTAGGTACTTTTTTTAATTACTTACTTACGCGACTTAAAATGTTTTTCATTTTCTGTTATGTAAAAAACAACAGGTAGGTACTTTGTTAAAATGAAATGATTATAATGCCAATGATTTGGCTTTGATGATGAGCATTTTGTGTTCGAAACATGTTAGCTGTTGAAATAAACCTTTTCGGTATAGTGGGCGTTTCTGGTAATAGTTATAATAATTACGCTTTGTTTTTACAGACACAGAATTAAATATTAGATCTATAGAAATTGTAATTCGACTGGTAACACATTTGACACCTATACAATGAAATGTAATCACGGCCAACCGTCTAAAAACATCAGGAAGAAAAAGATGGAAATTGTGTTTTACTGAATAAATCGAAAAATACTAAACTTGGATATAGGAACATTTTATATTAAACGAAAGCAAATTTAATTTTACAACCTATGGCTATAACATTTGATAGTGGTGCCATTTAAAAATTTCGACATATTAACCTCTACATTTTTGAAGGTTCATAATGTTACTGAGGACGAACTTGAGAAGCTAAGACCGTTTTCAAGAGCTTTAAGTATAGCCCAAACCTTCCTTAATGACATGCTGAATTTCCAAAAGCAAAGGTTGAAAATTGGGTGTGGGGTGATTTTTCAAAATAAGTACTGCAAAAGTAATTTTTTCCGCAAAATTGCTAATATCTTCTAAACCATTCGCTTCAAATGAAAACATGATTAATGAATGTTACTTGGAATTCATCATAGAATCCAATAAAAGATCAAAATACAGGGTGTTCCATTTAAAAAAACCTATGTCTGTGTTCTTACTCCTTAGTGGGACAGCCTGTGTACAGGATTGTATTTTTAAAATGTGCCTTGTTTGACCCTCTGCAACTTTGTATTTAACAATTTTTCGCTATGTCTAATAGTAATGGAGATATCAGCCGAATACAGACAATTGGGACACCCTGTATTTTATTACAAAAAAATAAGCCAACAAAGATGGGCGTGTCGACAATGCACGCGTCAACAATTAGAATTGTTGACGCGTCGACAATGGGATTTGTTGACACGCGTAAAGTTGACATCCACATCAGCAAGTCAACAATGTCGCTCGACAATTTCAACAATAGCAGTTTAGGAATAGTTATTTACGTAAAGATTATGGAAAGTGATCTTTCATGGACGAATAGGCAGATTTCAGGGTAATGCCGTTACATATTTTCTGTGTGAAATTAAATATTTTAATTCAAATTATCTAAACTGAAAAATGTAAGGAGCCTAGTAAAAATTAACACGATAACAAAATCCATAATATTCCGGTGAAATTTCACTTTCCAGAATACTCAATAGTATAATACGACGAGTAGTCTCTTGATTGCCGCGGGTTTTCACGTCCGAATGGCTGTCAACTACGAGTCAAAATGGTAGATTTTTTTAGGCTAAAATGAGGACGAGAGCTCGCTCGAGTCCTCTTTGGCCGAAAAAAATCTACCATTTGACATGTAGTGCATCCATGAGGACTCAACAAGGCAACCAAGAGACTACGAATCGTATTTTGCAGATTATTTTATAAATTAAAGTATTGAGTAAGTAGTGTCAAGTTGACGTTGTAGTCTCATCACTGTAATCAGGATTACTGGTATGCTAAATGCTCCTTTGGATTGGTTCAATACTTAATGAATAAAATAATCCGGTGAAGTTTCACTTTTCCGGACTAGTCCGGGAATAGTTATTTGTACAACAAGTAAGGAAAAGTATTACTTTTCCATGCGAGGAATCTTTAATGCACGAGGCGAAGCCGAGTGTATTAATTAAAACGAGCATGGAAAAGAATCTTTTCCACGAGTTGTACACATTATTTTTCCGTGTACTATCCTGAAATGGCGTTAACATTTAAAATCAAAAATTATTTGTGCAGGGTCAAATACTTTCTGAAATTTCATTTACATGGTAAGGGAAAACAACAAAATAAAATTTATCAAATGTCATTGAAAATGTTTGCTGCAGATGAAACGAATTATTTAGAAAAGTGTTGAGTAATTTTTCACTTTCCCGGACTAGTCCGGGAAAGGCTACTTTCCGGTCCTAAAATTGACCGGAAAGGTTAACTATTCGGTCGAGCGCCTAAAAAGTAGCTTTTTTTAGTAGATAACTTTAATTTAAAAACTGTTATAGCTATTAACATACCTAGGAATGTTATGACTATCATAACAGACGCAGATGTCAATTGAAATCCGAGCTCGGAGAGCGAGGATTTTAAGACATCTAAGTCTGTTATGATTCATAACATCCGAGGTTTGTTCAATAGTTTATCGGTTTAAAGTGATTAAAGCCAAAATTAAAAAAATGTTGCGTGAATTCGCGTCATTTTGACAATCGAGATGACAGCATTTGAATGGGGTCATTGTTGTCATGAATGGTTAATGGGCTTGTTGTCTAGAAACCATTAGATAAAGTTATGATCTGCTTACCAGCCTATTTTTATGCATGTTAAGAACGCTTTAATCGCCTGAAACCGGTAAAAAATATAAACAAACACAATAAATTGTGTAACACAACCTTTTCCTTAATTTAATATTGCATCGCCACCTACACTTACCCAAGAGTAAAAGTAAATTAGAACAAAAGTGTAACATTTAATAGCAGAGACGTTAACAATCGTTCATATTTCTTCAACATTATTCAAGTTTCCTCAAAATATGCATGTCAATATTTGGAACGTTTTTAAACTCCATCATTATTCTCTGCATGTACATATAGTAAATAAATAGTAGTTTTTTTAGAGCGATCGAACACCAGTTGTTGCTTTGTTGTCGTCAATTCCTTTGGAAGAGGTCATCGCACAGCGAGCAGAAGTGGCTAAAGCAATCGCTTTTTATTTGATATTTGTGCTTATTCCGGGGAGGTTCAAGGAAGGTAATGATTATATTTATAAACTCCTCACGCCTGTGTATAGAATTAGTAAATAAATCGTAAAAATATCAAATTTTTACCGTATACAATTTATTTGGTAGTTCTACATGGTGAAGAGTTTATGAATACAATTATTACCTTCTTTGAACATTCTGTAGCAAGAGTATACATATAAAATAAAAAGCGATTATCGCTTCAGCCATACTTGTGCAATTGACTATAGAAGTACCTACAACAATGCAACTGGAGAGAATTCTGCTCTCAAATTGAGCCCTCGATGCTATAATTCTTAAAATTTTCAGAGGCAGTTTTTGTAAAGCACCATCATATCCTAAACTACCTCTACCTACTGGTCATTCGCCAAAAGACAATTAGACCTTTAATTTCCTTCGCAAATACAAGTAAATTATGGAATGGCGAAGTTTGTCTTTTAAACTGATGATGATGAAGTTCTTCCAGTCCATTATTTTCCAGATGTAGAATCAGCAAAAAATGATGATTCTTTCATTTGGTCTTTTGAAAGTTTTCTTGCTGTGCAATTGGGATTCAAGTAGAATGCTGCATATATTTATTTAAGACCATTCGTTTCCTCTTCTTCAAACCCTCTTTAAATTGTCTTTCAAATTTCTCTGGACGCTTCAAGTCGACCCGCACATCATGATTCATGACAGCTGCATCCGCTATGCAATAATTCGCGCCTTGACATTTATTTATTAAACTGCAAATTGGATCAAAACTATTCAATCGATTCCTGGACATCCGTAAGAATAAATTTCTCATCAAAAAAAAAGGCAGCAGAGAAGCGGCTGGAACCTCCCCAACGCGTGGGTCTTTGATTTCAGGGACAATTGCTCCCAAAAGCCTTTCAGCTCTTCAACGGGTCACCTCACCTCCATTTACCAAATTTCGGGCAAATCGATCCACTAGTTTGGGCTATAAAGTGGTTTCAGTGTTATTACAAAATTTCGATTTTTCTACCCAAAGGGTTCTAAATGCGAATAAATTTTGTCTCATTTAAAACCAGAAATTGAAGACCTTTCTGATGGTGACCTCGATAGTGACAATAAATCTTTCAAAAACTTGTTTTGGATGGGTAAATTAGAGAATAATTTTAAATTTCGAAATTGGTGTGCCAAAACGGCACTTTCCGTGGGCCGATTGAATCCAAAATTTGTTCACCTCTTCGACGTGTAATACAATCTCCTTGCGCAAAATTTCAGCCAAATCGGTTCAGGGGCTTGGGCTGTACCGCGATTCTAAAGTCCGATAAAAATCTTTTTTTTTTATTTTTGGTCAAAAGGGCACTAAGAATGAATGCATTTTTAGAAGCAGAATTTGAAGGTCTTTCCTATCGTGACGTGAAAAATGGGGGTTTGCATTTAAAATTTAAAAGATGATGTGCCAAAATGGCATTTCTGGTTGCACGATTGGCTCCAAAAGCTTTTCAGATCTAAGTTGGGTTATCACATGCACACGTACCAAATTTCAGCTAAATCTGTCGAGTGGTTTGGGCTGTGGCGTGTTTACGAACGTACGTACGTACAAACGTACGAACGTACGTACATACATACAGACACATTTTAAAAACCACTTTTTTGGGCTCCTGAGACCTCAAAACGTATAGATCCGGTCTTATCTCGAATTCGAAAATTTTAGTGATTGCAGTAACCTCCCTTTTTTTTTAAATGGTGAAGTGGAGTGGGGAGGTTAAAAGTAATTTGACCACCTCCTGCTTCAGCTTTTTATAGTCTTATAACTTCTGCTACTATATATAAGTTTTATATAGGGCAGGTTATCCAACAAAGACTTATACAGGATGTTCCAATGAAAAGTATCCACTCCAAATATTTCGTAAACCAAATAAAATATGAAAATTCGCTCGGACAGGTCGACTTTTATTTGGAGGGGGACATTTAAATCCATGCTTGGCGAAATTTCAAAACTCACCCCTTAACCTCCATCCACCCTCAATTCAAAATTTTAAATGGCAACCCCCCACTTGTGATACATCATTTGAAATTTAATTCCATTGCCAATATAGCACTGTAACAATTTTTTATATTTGTTGAACCCTAGCGCCCTCTTTGGTCAAATTTTAAATTACATTAGGGCCCTTTGTGATACATCATTTGAGAAGGATTGAAATTATCTGTAAACTAATGCAAGAATTTTTTGAATCTATCCATTCGTTCAGAAGCTGCAGCCTAATCTTGAAGGATTCCTAGGCCCAGAACCAGCTCATGTCTTTCAATGTAACTTTTGAACGAGTGGGTGGATTTCAAAAATTCTTACATCAGTTTACAGAGAATTTCAAACCCTTTCAAATGATGTATGACAAAGGGCTCTAATGTAATTTAAAATTTGACCATAGAGGGCGCTAGAGTTGAACAAATATCAAAAATTGTTGCAACTTTAGATAGGCAATGAAATTAGCTTTCAAATGTTGTATCACAAGTGGGAGGTTGCCATTTAAAATTTTGAAGTGGGGGTAGGTGGGGATTAGGGAGTGAGTTTTTAAATTTCACCAAGCATGGATTTAAGTGTCCCCCTCCAAATAAAAATCGACCTGTCCGAGCGAATTTTCATATTTTATTTGGTTTACGAAATATTTGGAGTGGATACTTTTCATTGGAACATCCTGTATACGAGTGTCTGTAAGCTTCGAAATTTGGATGTTTAAATTCCTTAAGAATCACAGAAACCTTTTCTCTCAATGACTTGTCCATGACATCTTTCGCAAGAAGATTTGCGGTATGAGTGCTGCAGGCTTCAAGAAAGACAGGTTCAATATATACGCGGTGTATACAGGGTATCCCGCGACGAGCGTCAGTTAGCCGTATCTGGGGAACTGTTTCTAGCATCGTCTTGAAAATTTGTACACAGGGGTTTCAATTAATTTTGAATCGACGTAAAATATTTTCATCAATGGCGCACTTCCGGTTATACCGGAAATAAGTACTAACTTCCTTATTTTAAATGGAAGACCCTGTATATTATGATATTTTTGGATTCTACGTTTCATTCTAGGTAAACTTTTACTAAGAATTGATGTGCCAAAAATCAACCATTTTTGAGAAAATCAAGAATTTCGTTTTTCTATGCCAAGTGCAGGCCTAACTTCAAAAAACTGTAACATCCTTACAGTATGAAATGAGAAAACGACATTAATTTGGCATGAAGACTAATGTAGGGTGTATCCGCCCCTGGACTCAAATTGGGTCAAATACATACAGGGCTGTTCTCTGCAAATTTTTAAACATCATCAATTTCATTGGTCAAAAAGTCAATTTTTTCAAATGGAATGCCCCAACTATTTTATGGCTCGTCAATGCAGAATTTAATTGTCTATCATTTTAGTGTACATGTTTGCCATATTTAAATAAACAGTTTTTGTGATATTTCTAAGTATTTGGAATTTGACCAAAATTTCATATTTTAAAACGGGATTAAAACAGGATTAAATTTTCATTTGAGCAGCCTTAAGGAACTTTCTAAAGGCTCCTAAAATCATAGCTAACTTTGGTTATTAAATCGTGCTAAATATGAAATTTTGATCAAATTCCAGATACTTAGAAATATCACAAAAACTATTTATTTAAATATGGCAAACTTGTAGATTAAAATGATAGACAATTAAATTCTGCATCGACGTACTATAAAACCGTTGGGGCATTCCATTTGAAAAAATAGACTTTTTGACCAATTAAGTTGATGATGTTTAAAAATTTGCAGAGAACACCCTGTATGTATTTGACCCAATTTGAGTCCAAGGAAGGATACACCCTACATTAGCCTTCATGCTGAATTATAATATCGTTTTCTCATTTCATACTGTAAGGATGTTACAGCTTTTTGAAGTTAGGCCTGCACTTGGCATAAAAAAGCGAAATTCTTGTTTTTCTCAAAAATGGTTGATTTTTGGCACAGCAATTCTTTGTAAAAGTTCACCTAGAATTAAAAGTAGAATCCAAAAATATCATAATATACAGGATGTTCCATTTAAAATAAGGAAGTTAGTACCTATTTCCGGTATAACCGGAAGTGCGCCATTGATCAAAATATTTTACGTCGATTCAAAATTAATTGAAACCCTTGTGTACAAATTTTCAAGACGATGCTAGAAACAGTTCTCCAGATACGGCTAACTGACGCTCATCGAGGGATACCCTGTATATGAAGTAAAGATTGTTCAGTTAAGCAGTTACTGACGTGGCTAACAAGATTTTTGTCAGTTTTTTCCAACAAACTAGTGGACAATATGTTTATCAATTTTTGAGTAATTTTGAAATTAATTGAAATTATTCGGGTTTTTACTATGTCTGGTTACTTCTCGTTTTGACTAGGCAGAACTAGTTTTCACAAAGGCCGTTGTAAATTCCAGTTTTAACTAGTAAAAGCGGGTTTTATTTAAACTGATTTCAGGTTTTAACGGTAACATACCTATACACAACGCAAGTGACCTTATTTTAACCTCCCCACTCCACTTCACCATTTAAAAAAAAGGGAGGTTACTGCAATCACTAAAATTTTCGAATTCGAGATAAGACCGGATCTATACGTTTTGAGGTCTCAGGAGCCCAAAAAAGTGGTTTTTAAAATGTGTCTGTATGTATGTACGTACGTTCGTACGTACGTACGTTTGTAAACACGCCACAGCCCAAACTACTAGACAGATTTAGCTGAAATTTGGTACGTGTGCATGTGATAACCCAACTTAGATCTGAAAAGCTTATGGAGCCAATCTTGCAACTAGAAATGCCATTTTGGCACATCAACTTTTAAATTTTAAATGCAAACCCCCATTTTTCACCTCACGATAGAAAAGGCCTTTAAATTCTGCTTCTAAAAATGTATTCATTTTTAGTGCCCTTTTGATCAAAAATTGAAAAAAAAAAGATTTTTATCCGACTTTAAAATCGCGGTACAGCCCAAGCCCCTGAACCGATTTGGCTGAAATTTTGCACACGGGGATTGCATTGCACGTCGAAGAGCTGAACAAATTTTGGATTCAATCGGCCCACGGAAACTGCCGTTTTGGCACACCAATTTGTAACTTTAAAATTATTCACTCATTTAATCATCCAAAACAAGTTTTTGAAAGATTTATTGTCACCATCAGAAAGGTTTTCAAATTCTGGTTTTAAGTAAGACAAAATTCGTTCGCATTTAGTGCTCTTTGGGTCAAAAAATCGAAATTTCATAATAACACTAAAAATACATTATAGCCCAAATTAGCGAATCGATTTGGCTGAAATTTGGTACATGGAGATCGCGTGACCCGTTGAAGACCTGAAAGGCTTTTGGAAGCAATTGGTCCACGGGAAGTGCCATTTAGGCAAATCAATTTTAAATTTTAAATACAAAGGTCTCCTTTTTTATGTCGCCATTAGAAAGACGATCAAATTCTCGTTCTAAAAATGTATTCACGTTTTCTGCCATTTCAGTGGAAAATAGAGAAAAAAATATTTTTCATTAAAAGGGAGCAGGCTGACAGTGGATGACATAAAGTATCAGTTATTGTCAAAAGGGTGGCAAACTGTTAACCTTAAAAGGAACATATTGTCAAATGTGATGGGTGATGTCGGTATTTGTCAGAAAATTGCGAAATCTGTCGAATTAACTACTATCTACACAGAATACAAAAATCCACGCGATGGGGAGGTTCCAGCCGCTTCTCTGCTGCATTTTTTTTTTCTAGATTTAATTGGACTGGGACAACCGCAGGACTATACCGGTATCGAGCGCGGATTTCGATGAAGTATTATGGATACCTGAGATTTTGGATCTGGTTCATCATCCCTCCTAGGTCTATGGTCCATTTTTTCCGGAAACGCCGCATTTACATCATTGTTGTGAGCAGTACCTATATAGCATACGCACTATAGCAACTTTCTCGGCGTTAAGAAAGAAAGCGAATCAAATGGAATAAAATTACCTATGCTGATGTAAATGTAAACAAGAAAATTTCTTTTCTTGGAAAGAAAGGATAGGTATACAATCCGTGCAAACTTTTTGTTAAAACTAGGTAGAGGTACTGCTGCTGCCCTTAACCCTTAACGATATGCTGATGCAAAAGACTTCTTTTTTCGAATTCGTTCCATACATACATACTCAATAATCTTTAAGAGTTCCGAACAAAACGTTATGTGAAGTATATGGTTGGTTGCCTGAAACTCCTATAAGGAATACCTAATTCTCATAATATGCTTTCAAGAATAACCGCCACGAAGCATAGGTAAATATTTAAAAAGAATTTTTTTTTCAAAAAAGTATGGAAAAAGTTACTTGATGGGGTGTTGGGGCGGCACTACTTGCCCCCTAGCTCCATCCTGGGCACGGCACTGCGTGAGCTCCTTGGATGGCGGGATGGCGCCAGTCGCCGGGCTTTCCTCAGTTCAAAGGCCACGCTTTGACCCCGAGCCCCATTTATATTTAGTATAGGGATGTAAAACAGTAAATGAATATCATCTCTGACGGAAATGACCGGGGGATCTCTCCGCATTTAGTGAGCATGAGTTGGCCTATATATTATACATAGCGCCTCATTGGAACAGCTCCCCCCTCCCGAAAAATTCCACCTCCACCGTTCACAAAACAATGGTCGGGGGGTGTGGGGGCGGCAGCCCCCGCGAAAACTTGTACCCCTCTCACAAAAAGCATTTTAATGCTAAATAAAAATAATCGACCAAATCCGCGTGAAACGAGAAATTGAAATAAACTAATAGAGAAAAGGAAGACAAGATTCGTCGTTTTATTAATTTATTTTTGACTTTCCATGGCGGCATCGAGAGTGCGTTTGAACGCTTATAAAATATGTTCTGGCAATCAGTCTTAATCTGTATGCCATTGGAATTTTCAATAATAAGAAACTTTCCGTTTTCAGTGCTTAATAAATTGAACATCACAAATCCAATTGAGAAAGTCCATGATGGGTCATACTTCAGAATGCGAACCAGCTGTCACATTATTCGCGAAAATCAGCTGCTAATAGATGGGCATTGCTAAACCACAAAATGGCAATCTCACCCCACTGGGGAGTCGGAGGTGAGAATTCTAGCGTGACGTGCCTGACAGTGTCAGTTGGTGACATCAGTGACATCGATACGTGGATTTTTTAAAAGCCAAGTTTTCCTGGATTTGCAATGTTTCCACTTAAGTACAGAAAACGTAAAATTCCACAGAATTATTACCAAAATTTCGAGTCAGCGAGAGGATGTCTCCGAAGAAAACTACTACCTAACCTCGCAACTGACAACTGACTGACGTAAGCCGAAATTATGATGACGGACGTTTAAAAGTATTTCCGTAACCTGTCTCTCAGTGCAATTAAAGTATTGCCACCAGATGTCAGACACTTTGCTGATTTTCGCGAATAACATCAGAATTGCCTAATTTTCAATATTGAGAAATCTAATTATTGGCATACCTAATAAGACTGATGAATGTACCTATTATTTTGCTTCAATTCCGAGAATGGCGAAAATAATTCGACGCCGTTGACACCCCATTTGAGATTTCTGATGGGAACATACAGGGCTGTCCGGAAATAACGATGAAATATTTCGGGGGGTGATTCTGCAGCTCAAAATATGCAAAAAAGTTCCTATAAACATGTATCCGGAAATCATTCCTAAGGGGGCTACGGCCTTCTGAAGGGGGCGCCTCAAATTCGGTTTTTATCGAATAAATCAGGAACCGCTTAAGATACAGTGACGACTTTTTGCACATTATCTAACATCAGTAAGCGCCATCAGATTATGGTATCTACCAAAAGCAGATTCAACCAGGGGCGTGGAAAATAGGGGGGGCTTCAGCTTTCCTCACCCTAATTTTTTTACTTGTTATTTTTTAGACAATTTCTCACCGGAATATGGTTTCCTGACTAAAATTACATAAAAAAGCCTCTCTTGTTATAACAGCGTAGGATCTACCGTTTTCGAAAAAATTAGATTTAAAGATCCATTTGCATTTCCTAGGCTTATCAAACGATTTTTATTAAATTACAAAACTAAGCGGATTTTAAAAATTAGTATCTAAAGTAATCTAATGTTGCTTATCGATGTCAGATAGTATGCAAAAACTTAATAATTGACAAAATCAAAATCGAATTTTGAGCGCCCCCTTCAGGGGGTCCTAGCCCCCTTAGGAGCGATTTCCGGACTCCATGTTTATAGGAACTTTTTTTCATATTTTGAGCTGCAGAATCACCCCCCGAAATATTTCATCGTTATTTCCGGACACCCTGTATAATCCTACTTTCGGAGTTTCGAAGCCCCTAAATCTAAGGAAAGGGACGGTCGCCTCCTTTGCCCCCCCCCCCCTTTGCCCGGCTCTGTAAGTACACTTAGCGCCTATATTTTCGATTTGCATAAGAAACTCATAACAACTGAATTACACCAAAAGTGCGTGTAGGTAATGCATGAAAGGTTTGACTTATAACGGTACCTACCTTGAAATTCATTTTCGGTCACCGAAGTAGATATCAGTTACGTCAAAATTAATGTACCGTGCGCTTCATATTTTAGGACGCATCATATAGGGAAATAACATGGAAAAATGAATTTAATTTTTTTCCTGTTCCCGCGAGAATGTGGACGATAGGTATAGTCCATCATGCTAGTCTGTACCCTTTGAGATTTTGTTTCATTCCTCTGTTCCTCCTAGGCACTTAACAATAACTTTTTGAAAATTGATTAATTGATTGATGCTATATGTGGACAATTACTGAAGGAATTGAGGATTCCTTACAATTTTAAGAATAATTACCGAACAAATATTAACACACAAAAAAATTGGTTTGATTCTGGAGTCGAAAACTGCATAGGCACCCGAAAGTCTGTCGAGTGTACTAAAAAAAAATCCGCTTCTGCTTAAAATTCATTGTTAAGTACCTAAGAGGAGCTAATGAACGAACAAAATCTCAAAAGGTACAGACTAGCATGGACTATCGTCCACATAGATACGCTAAAACTTTTGCGGTAAATTCTGGGGAGCATCAGGAAAAAAATAAATTAATTTTCCCGGTGTTATTTCCCTATGCGTCCCAAAATCTGAAACGCACGGTATACATTGTAACGAACCAGTCCACCAATTTTATAATAATGGTACAAGGACTATGCCTTGTAAATTGGTGAACCGTTACTTGCTCCCTAAAAATTCATTTTTTATTTCCACCTCCTGATTTTTACTGTATCGAGGAACATTCCAATAGCACACCGAGTCAACAGAACTTGCAAGAAGATCAGAAACATCCCTCAAGCCCCATCAGTGCAGTTGCAGGTCATGAATTATCCGAAGTCAACGATCGTAAACATCTAAGTAGCCATGACATTTTAATTTTCATTCAAAATATCCAAATTACACCTACGATTCCTCTCAGATGTGGGCGGACACTTAGTAGAAGCTCTCAGGGTATGATTATATGAAAACACACGACCGACAAAGCCTATAAGAGAGAAAAAGTGTTAAAGAAAACGAAAATTCCACATAACCTCACTTTTAGACGTCACGCCGGAGTGGCAATTGTTGCTACCAGTTTAATTGTTGTTAATAATAGAGGGCGCTCACGGAAGCTTCCACGAATACTCCGGAGCTGAAGAGGAGATAAAAGATCCCACACCAAAAACCATCGTTAGAGTTTCTCATGCAGTGAAGGTGTGGGGAGCTCTCACTACGAACAGTCTTTCGGACATCCCATTCCGTCTAGCACTGTTATCCTTTTATAAGGACATACCGTAAAGGTAAATACCGCGCTACATTCAATTATTTGATTCTGAACAGGGCAAAAACCAAGACCTCTTCAATAGGATGCAAATAATTTTAAGTCAACAAGTACAATTACGCATGACCATGATGGGCTAAAACGACAAGTTTGACGTTTGATGATAGGCCGGGGTCGAATGACAGCGGTGTAAGAAGTAACGCCAACGGTGGAAAATAGAAATCCCTAGATGTATTTTTGTTCTTTTGTTTTATAGCCGCCTTTTGTTTGTAAATAAATTATTTTGTTGATAGGCGTCTATTTTTGTGCAGTGCCGAAAAGAATTTGTAAGTACCGCAAAGCAGCGAGCGTAATGAGTTAAATCTAGTACAGCGAGATCAATCTAAATTATTGGAAAGAGCATGTTCCTTACTCACTCCCTCTACCAGCAAACCTGAGCTAAGCTGAACCAGGCAAAGTAGTGTTGTCGCAGAAAGTGTCGTTCTCTCACAAGTTAACAAGCATCTCTCTCATTTGTATTTCCCTCTCTTAGTCCGGGAATAAAAATAGACTAAGTGGCGCGCAAGGTGGACGTCTTGGTCGAGGGGATCAAGGCGAGTTGTTTAAATGTTTCGAGAGTAATTCGAGAGGAAGGGTTACTTACTCCGAAAGAGGGTAAGGTCAGTGGGACCGTGGTAATTGATAATAGAGAGTATAAGAGAGAGAGAGAGAGCGGGATTAATGTGACAGCGCGAAATTATTATGTTAGCACGCCACGTTTAGAGCAGAATCCGAATGACAGATGTCGAGTCATGAGGAGTGGCGGACCGTCAGTTGCGACGAATTGAAGTCTGTCGCTTTTGGACGAGGTGTGTTACAACATCTACTGCAATATGTGTATACGGAACTTTTGACGGTTGCATTCAAAAACGGAGAGAGAATATGGGAGAATTTGGCCGACGAGCTATAGAAGAAAATGCCGCCCTTCGTTTCTTAATGTACTCCTAACCTCAACTGTCAAAATGTGCCAGGTTCGAGCAATTTGTTATATCAAATTTGGTCAATCTTTAATATTTTCGTACATTTTTATATTTTTTCAATAACCAAAACTAATTTTTGTGAGCCACAATGGCCACAATGGCGATGTCAATGTTTAATATCCAAAACATTTCATGATGACTATCAGTGAGTGTATACCTACTCGGTATTGAATTTATTAATCATTTCAATTTCTGACTGTTCTAAGTAGAAAGGCTAATCTTATTTATGCACTTACTCATTCAGATTCGAGGATCTGATTATGACTTTACTGAATCGAGGAGTAACTCAAGTGTGCGGGAGAGTTTCGTTGTGCGTATTGGGCATCATATCATGAGAAAATAGTAGGTATAAAGCATCTTATCATTAGAAAAGCATGTTGATGTATTATTGTAAAGCACCGAATTATTAAATTTTCAGACTTTCTGTTCATTCCAGAGAGGAATTTACATGCCTACTCCGATATAGGTTCGCTCATCATGAAATTTGTCTGTTTTTTACGGGGAATAAGAACCTGCAAAAAAGTATAGGTTTCCATTAAAAAAAATAAAGTTGACCTTAATTTGCCTTGAAAATGACCTTAATTGAATCAAAATAGCGATGATGCCATCTATTTTCCCCCTCGAAGTTATAAAACTTTTATATAAAATATTTTTTTCTAGAATGCTTCTTTTCCAAGATATTTGCCAGTCTCAAGATAAAACGACCACTCTGATCCAGCGCATTACCCTAACGTGAAAAGTAACGACATCTGACATTGGGTTCTGGAGACAATGACTTAGTAGGGCCGCTCTTGGGCTGTACCCTGCACTTTATGATTAAGGGCTGGTACTTTGCACACACTTTCCGGAATTTTAATTTAAAATGCAAACTCCTATTTTTCGCGTCACCACAAGAAAGGCCTTCAAATTCTGCTTCTAAAAATGTATTCACTCGTAGTGCCTTTTTGAGAAAAAATCATATATTCGAGATTTTTAACGTACTTAAAGTTATCGTTAGAAAGATGATTAGATTCTGATTTTAAATAGTTATTTTCTTCCTATACACTAACTGAAAATGAGATTTTCGGGATTCAGAGTACTGTGAAAGGTTTAACGGACGCATAACGTACAACGTTTTACTTACTTGATGCTGTGGTGCACTTTGCTTAATTTTAAGGACTATAAATCTATACCTATACTGAAGTGAGGGAATGTCCAATAGTGGTCAAAACATTTCCATTTGCACAATACTTGCGTGAGGAGAACCTTATTGCGCTAATACATCAGGACGTTCGTTCCAATGAAAACTTTCCACCCGAAATATCTCGCAAGCGAACCGAAATATGAAAATTTCCTCGGACAGGTCGATTTTTATATGAAGGGGGACACTTAAATCTGGGATTTCATATTTCGGTTCATACTTCCGAGATATTTCGGGTGCAAAGTTTTCATTGGAACATCCTCTATAGTATGGTGCATCATATGTGATTTGCTTGCTATCGGTGTTTGAATATGATTAGCGTGATGGTTCATCGGACTAAAACATTGATATGAATGGAAACATCAGTAAAAACTTGTGTGAACTGCCAAGAAAACTTTATTTAACGGATCTTTTCATCCAGGTCCCCCCCCCCCGGACCTCCCAGAGATGATTGTGACCGCTCTGGCGCATTCTGCTTGTGTGGATAGGTAGGTATTCCCGAGTGTGATCACGACACGTTCCTCTGAGATGCAGATAAGCAGATCCGAATTTGTAAAAATTTATACTGCACTGCAAGTAGCTAGAGCACGGGGTGAGAAGATTGACCGGTTTCTGTTATCCTCCCAAATCATATGTCTAATTATATAATATTATATTAAAAAACTGGGGTTTCATAAGGCCAATTGTCGCACGAGGATGTTTGGACAACGATCGAAGGCGAAAAGCCCGAGTTTTACACAATCCGAGTGCGATAATTAAAAGCTTTATGAAACACGTTTTTATACAATTTTTTCTATTTCGGATACCCAACTTGTTCATGATTTTTAGAAAAAATTGGATATTTTGCTGCAACTGCATGTCTTATTTGTTGCCAATTTATCACCTAGATTTCCATGGCCTACCGGCGTGTAGAATAACTTTGAATTGTATATACACTTACCTATAGGTGACTTCCATATCCCCACCCCAAGTTGGCGATGACAGCTGTCATTTAGCTTCAGATAATAAATGCAATTTTGTGTCTAATATTTATTATAAGGGTTTTTCTAAGATTGTAGGAGTGACTCGTATCGCATCGCATCCCATTAATATGAACGCGAAGGCGGCATTCGAAAAAGTTATACAGGGTGCGAGATTGAAACTCCAAAATGCTATAACTTTGTTATTTGTAGTCTGATTTAAGTAAACAAAAAACCAGATGAAATGGCTCATAAAACGCTATAAACCCAGAGTAGCTTTGATTTGTATCAACTTCAACTTGAATGTCAACTGTTCTCAACTTTTCATTTTCAAATGGACATCATATACACAGTTCTTTTTGCTCAGTCTGAAAGCTAATTTTTTTCTACGTCTTTTGGTGTGCATAAGTCGACTTTGGTTTATAATTAGTTGTGAAAATAATTATAACTTTTTATCCTTTGAATATTTTTTATTCAAAATTTTCGAACGTGCTGTGGATCTCTGGCAGAAACTTTGCAAAACAATTAAAATATGTCATTCTCTAACATGCAAAATGCATTTCAAGAATCGTTTTCACGGCACACTCGAAAATTTAGGATTAAAAGATTGAAATGTTGACAATAATTTTAATTATTTTCAGAACTAATTATAAACCAAACTCGCCCAATTGCACATCAAAGAAGTTGCAGAAAAAAATTAGCTTTTAGACTGCAAAAATAACTGATGGGTACGTCCATTTGAAAATGAAAAGTTGACAACCAGTTGAAATTCAAGTTGAAGTTGATCAAAATCAAAGCTACTCTGAGTTTCTGGCGTTTTATGAGCCATTTCATCTGGTTTTTCGTTTACTTAAATCGGACTACAAATAACAAAGTTATAGCATTTTGGAGTTTCAATCTCGCACCCTATACCTATATACCATACCTCAATCATTTGTTTTTATTTTATGTGCTTATAACAATAATAGAAGTACCTTGAAGCCGTTATATTATTGGGTCGTTCAGATGTATGATGATGCGTTTCAAGAGCGGAATGTCGTCAGTTTGATGGCCGTGTTAGATCCATGAGGGAAAAGCTATGAAATTCTGAACGTAATATTGCGTAAACCGATAGTCCGATTAACTGCATCACACGCTCTTGTTTCCGCGCACTGTTTCAGAAGGAATATTAAATTACAATAATACAATAACGACCTAGACAAAGTACAAGATTGGTGGCTGATGAGTTAGTGGGTTACAGGTTCGGAACAGGAGACACCATTATTAAAATCTGGACATTCTTATAAAATGTAATAATATATTACAATGAAGCCTATTAAAATTCAAATGAAATGAGTTATTGGTGAATTGAAAGAAACACGGACGGCACTGATGGATTGTATGATTAGGCATGGCGCCGGCGGTTTAAAAAATCCAATTGCATAACAAGCCCGCGGGACCCGGGCACTGATTCGGTATTGTGTAAAAAGTATACCTTAAACTTAAAATAAAGAGCATAATCGGAGAAACATGAATTATCATCAAACAAACACACCAGATCAAACCGTTGTGAAGTGTCATCTCCTCATGACCACATGCTCAAACCACATGCATAACATACATCCATGACATCATGCCCACAACATTTCTTTCTATAAGATCGTCTCTGTTGAGGTTTAGACATTAAGGCTGGCGTTTTGACGTAGGATGCATTTCGATTGTTGTTGCATTATTGTTGAACAATTTCAGTGTTTTAGATGGTTAAATGAGTGAATAATTTTAAATTTGGAAATTGATGTGCCATAACGGCACATCATCGATTGAATACGAAGGCGTAGAGGGGCCACAACAAAGTTTTCAGTCCCCCCACCTGTGGAACTAATAACGCTCAGTTTTGGAAATTAATAAACTCCTGGAGCGGCACACGTAATTATCATAAGCTTCCTGCCAAGCCTCCGTTTGATGATTTGAATTCTATTAACTATTTCTTTAATAATATGCCCCCGCAAGTTGACTCAGCAAGGCACAGAGAATATCTTAATCACTTTTCGACGAATAGCAGTCCTTCAACTAACACTAAGTTTTCATATTCGCCTGTAACGACTGACGTCATTGAGAGACTGATCAAGAAGCAAAAACCTAATACTGCGGGTCACGATAACATTTCTGGTAAAATGCTGCAAATTGCGCTACCGTTTATTCTTGATCCTCTGACACATATTATTAACTGCTCATTCGAGATTGGGCAGGTTCCTAATCAATGGAAATTAGCTTTAGTTTTACCAATTCCCAAAAACAAGAATCCCTCCTCTTTAAAAGACCTTCGACCGATCAGCCTTCTGTGTGTTCCGCTTAAAATTGCAGAATCTGCACTCCAAGAGCAATTAAATGATTTAAGCTTACTGCTTCGGTGTTACCTCCAAACCAATCGGGTTTTAGGAAGAATTTTAGTACAGCCGCCGCTTTAAGTTCTGTAGTCGACCATGTGCTGGGTGGCTGTTGCTCTGGCAACGTATAACTTCTCTAACTTTGCTAGATATGTCGAAGGCATTTGATTCAGTTAATCTTCAACTTTTACTGGCCAAATTGAAATTTTATGGTTTGTCTGATGTTGCTTTGGAGTGGATGAGCAGTTATCTGAATGGCAGGGGACAGGTTGTTATTGGTTTATTGTCTTCTGTTCAGTATATAAATTGTGGGGTACCCCAAGGTTCAGTCTTGGGGCCCCTTCTTTTTTCAATTTACACGGCTGATGTCACAAATGTCGTAAATCATTGCTCACTGCATATGTATGCTGACGACGTCCAAATGTATTTTTCCTTTCCGCCTGCTTTGCAGGATAATGCCATCTCACTTATTAACTCAGATCTTGATCGAATACTTAAATGGTGCTCTGAAAACTACTTGATTTTAAATGCTACGAAAAGCCAGACAATTTTTCTTGGAACTGCGCAGAGATTAAGAGAGGTGGATGTTAACATTACACCCCAAATAGGTGAAGTGCCTCTTGTAGCTTGCTCTGTGGTCAAGGATTTAGGCGTCCTATTGGACAGTCAGTTGAATTTCTCGCAGCATGTTAATTCAATTTGTCAAAAAACTTTTAGTGCTTTCAAACTCATTGCTCCCTTTCGGACATCTCTTGATGTTCGCACAAAAAGATTGTTAACTGACGCACTCATATTGTCTCATGCAAATTACGCTGACGTTGTCTTTGGTCCCTGCTTGTCTGCAAGCGATAAATACAGGCTGCAGAAAATTCAAAATTTTTGCGTTAGATTCATTAAAGACGTTCCCTGGCGAGATCACATAACGCCGTTCATCCGCGAACTTAACTGGCTTAAAATGAATGAGAGGCGGTTTGTTCACTTTTCAACTTTTGTTGCCAAAATTCGTTTGACTTCCTTTCCACCTTATCTCTCTGATAGAATCCGACCGCGATCTTCGGTGCATGACCGTCAACTGCGAAACGTACAGCACAATGTTGATGTTCCTGAGCATAACTTGGCTTTGTTTAGGTCGTCCTTTTCATATCTTGCTGCCTATTTGATTAACAATGTGCTCAACTCGTACAGAGATATTACTATTGAAACTCTGAAAAAACACCTGATAGAACTTCTGTTGTCTGATGCGGATCTTGGAGTGGACCTAAATTTAAATTTGTTTTGAGCTTTTCTCTTGCTTATGCTATTTTTCGACTTGGCTATTTTTGCTTCTTATGTTCAATATGTTACTTTGTTCAGTTTTCGTTATATATATTTTCTTTTTTGAATTGTTAACTTCCTTTGCGCGGCTTATTAGTATCTCTCGGGTACAGAATAATCAGTTTTAAACTGTTCTGTCACCCTTTGGTGTAATATTTATTATTTCGCCAATAAAGTGTTTTATTATTATTATTATTATATAATGGTATGGACCCTTTAGCTAGTGCCCATTACCTCCCTCCCCGCGAAATTTTCAATTTCAAGTAACGCGAAATTTTGTTAACCCCTGCGATCGAAATAATTTGGTATGATTTCTTGTTTATCCTGGGCCGTTTTCCGATGTTTTTTAACCTCCCCAACCCCATCACAATTTTAAAAAAATGGGAGGTTACTGCAATCACTAAAATTTTCGAATTTGAGATAGCACCAGATCTCCACGTTTTGAGGTCTCAGGAACCCAGAAAAGTGGTTTTTAAAATGTGTCTGTGTGTATGTTCGTACGTACGTTCGTACGTACGTACGTACGTACGTTTGTAAACACGCCACAGCCAAAACTACTGGGCCGATTTGGCTGTAATTTGGTACGTAGGCATCTCATAACCCAACTTAGATCTGAAAAGCTTTTGGAGCCAATCGTGCAACCGGAAATGCCATTTTGGCACATCAACTTTTAAATTTTAAATGCAAACCCCCATTTTTCACGTCACCATAAGAAAGACCTTCAAATTCTGCTTCTAAAAATGTATTCATTCTTAGTGCCCTTTTGACCAAAAATTAAAAAAAAATTGATTTTTGTCGGACTTTAAAATCGCGGTACAGCCCAAGCCCCTGAACCGATTTGGCCGAAATTTTGCATATGGAGATTGTATTACACGTCGAAGAGCTGAACAAATTTTGAATTCAATCGACTCACGGAAAGTGCTGTTTTGGCATACCAATTTCCAAATTTAAAATTATTCTCTCATTTGACCATTAAAAACAGGTTTTTGAAAGATTTATTGTCACCATCAGAAAGGTCTTCAAATTCTGGTTTCAAATAGGACAAAATTAATTCGCATTTAGCGCTGTTTGGTTCAAAAAATCGAAATTTTATAATAACAGTAAAAATACATTATAGCCCAAATTACTGAATCGATTTGGCTGAAATTTGGTACATGGAGATTAGGTGACCCGTTGAAGACCTGAAAGGCTTTTGGGAGCAATTGGCCCACGCGAACTGCCATTTAAGCATATCAACTTAAAATTTTAAATACAAGGCCTCTTTTTTATGTCGCCATTAGAAAGACGATCAAATTCTGGTTCTAAAAATGTACTCACAGTTTCTGCCATTTCAGTGGAAAATAGAGAAAAAATTCTTTCTCATTAAAAGGGAGCAGGCTGACAGTGGATGACATAAAGTGGCAGTTATTGTCAAAAAGGTGGCAAAAGATTAACCTTAAAAGGAACATATTGTCAAATGTGATGGGTGATGTACGAGGTGATGTCGGTATTTGTCAGAAAATTGCGAAATTAGTCACTGACGTCAGACGATAAGGATAAAAAAAAATCTGTTGAATTGACTACTATCTACACAGAATACAAAGATCCACGCGATGGGGAGGTTCCAGCCGCTTCTCTGCTGCATTTTTTAGATTTGTATCTACCTCTTTTTAAAAATTTTACCGCACGGGGCACAGACAGAAAAATTCAACACCATTCACGATCACTCTAGCCTAAAAATAAATTTAGTGATTGTAGTAACCTCCATTTTTTTTAAATTTTGATGGGGTTGGGGAGGTTAATACACCTTTTTACATAATAAGATAAGACCCAGAAAAAAACCAAAAAGTTTATGCAAGATGTTGACTGCACTTTGCAATGACCTTGTTAATATTAAGTATAATTTTTTAAAATTTGAATTCATGTTCCTACTACTACTTAATTTACTAAATTGCCGAATTTCTATATTGGGACAGTTGCATTTTTATTTTATAAACTAGAATTTGCAACCAACTAGTGATAGGTAAATAATACAAAATGCTCAGGCTTTGTGGGCGCCCCGGTAGCCCCCATGTGGGCTGACAGTTTAAATTAATTTTCAGAGGAAAAACTTTGTTGCATATCAGCAAATTGTCACTTGTAACCGACAATTGTCGTATCAGGCGCTTCAAACTGCTTCAGTAACGGGTGCAGGAATTAGTCATGAAAAGGGGGGGGGGCTCAAGAGAATAAGGTGTGCAGAAAGTACTAAAAGAACATAAACCCCCGGCGTACGCCATTGATGCGTTTCAATTATTGAATTATCGCCAGCTACAAGTGACAATTGTCAGTCGCAAGTGACAATTGTCGGTTACAAGTGACAATTGTCACCTACAAGTGACAATTTGCTAATTGTAACAGTTTCTTTTTCTGACAATTCGACTCATGACTCATTTGAAATTGACCAATGACCAAGAGCAAATGTCGAAATTCTGACCAACCACAACAATTAGCACCTGTATTTCAGCGGCAATTTTGTACTAGTCCAAATTAGGGCTGTGCGATATCGGAATTTGAATATCGAATATCGATATTTAAAATTTAATCGATATACCGATATATCGATATACCGATTTATCGATATATCGATATATCGATATACCGATACACCGATTTATCGATATATCGATATACCGATAACTAAATATACCGACTTATCGATATATCGCCTTATCGGTACTTATACAATTGTATCGACATCGTTACTGTGGTATTATATCTGTAATCGAGTAACATCTTAGTTTTAAGAGCTAGATAGGTATGAATAGGTAATAGTCCTTTTTCTGTAGTTTCTTGATGTTAGTTAGTTAATAATATTGAAATCAATTATTGATTGAATCGATTGGATTGGAGCGCTCAAACATTATTGTTTACGTTGTGCCCTGGAAAATAACGTAGGATTCGAAATAAACGATTATGGAGCCAAGGGTGCTTTGAAAAACATCAGTTGCGATGTCCAATTTTCTACAAGTCGTTTAAATAAGTACAATAATTCCTACCATCACTTGTTTAAATTGTTTATATACTAATTGTTTATACACTACACGAAAATATTGATATCTCCAACGCAAAGATTCCTCAATTTTGTCGATTCATTTCAATGTTAGCCAGTTGTCAACAAATGACTGAATCAGGCCGAATACCTACTCCTACATTTAAAAGAAGTCGGAACTTCAGAAGTGTCATTATAGGTATCGATATACGGGACACCGGTTATTGATATACCGGTATATCGATATATCGATATATCAATAACTTATCGATATATCGGTATATCGATATATCAATATATCGATAAAAGTGTGTTATCGATATACCGAAATATCGATATATCGATATATCGATATATTATCGATAACTTATCGATATATCGATATATCGATATTTCGGTATATCGATAACACACTTTTATCGATATATCGATATATCGATAATCGATATATCGATATATCAATTGAAAGTCGCAGGCCTAGTCCAAATATCCGCTGAAATTTATTTTGATAGCTGTCACAATTTTCATGAAATGTTGCAATTTTTATAATAATTTGGCGAATTGTCCTCCGAATACTATTCGTAAGTACAGAATTGTGGACTTCCGTGATGCCTGGATACTCCTGCAGACTGATGTCGCAGTATGCAGACGTATCCAGGTAAGCATCACGGAATTGTCGTCAATTCTGTACTTACTTATTATTATATATGACAATTCCCCTCAAAGCATTTTAACCAATTATGAATTAGAGATTTTATGTTTTTAGCCAATCACAAAAAAATTACAGCGGCAATTTTTTCACCGCGAGTAAATTGTCACTCTTCTAGAAACAATTTGAATTTTTTATTATTTTATTGCTAAGGAAAACTACCATTCCTTAAGACACAGTTATTGCTGAAATGGGAAAAAATTTTTATTGACTATACCTAAATTACTTCTATCAAAATAAAAATTACAGTTGTTAACTGGTATCTGCGCTCCTCCAGAGTTGTTTCTTTCCAGTAAGTTTTGGTTCTACTAATGGTTGGAAATTTTTACTTTCTTCAAATCATCTAACACAGCTCTTTCGGTAATTTTCTTGGTCCTTTTCAGAATTTCGTTTTTTCCTACTGGACAGTTCTTACCACCCCGTGCTGTTCGTTGCTTCGAATGTTGGATTTAGTGTAAGAAATAGTCTGGACGTTGTTACCGACTTAGGCCTTTTAGATATGAGTTTCTTGTACAAACTGCAAACAAGAAAATTATGAAAAATGACATAATATTTTTAATCTTCTTACCGAACTGGGCAAAAATTTGAATCCACATTGTTAGGACCGGTTAGGACCTAACCACTTGCTACTTGCTGTCGCTTAAACGCTCCCTGCGTCGTCTTTGAAAATATAGGATTATACTCCAAACGCGCCGTCAACTCTCCCGAGTTCTCCTTCTCTTTGAAATATTCTACTAAACATCAGGGCACTACCTCGCCTCCACGCCAAGCCAATTCTTTCGCGACAATCTGATAGAACTTCTTTTGCAAAGAAGCTGGGCTGTCTTTATCCCAAACCTTCACCATTCTGTTTCTTTTGACTTCGCTTTTTCTATAGCCACACTTATTTCTTCGTCGTTCATTTCTCCAAATCTCTTGGGACATTTTCTTATTAATATCTCAAATTCTACGTGCAGCTCACAGCAATAAAACGTAAAAAGTGAAAAAATTTGAAAAATCAATTTCTTGTTTATACAGAATATCGGCGTTTCTTCTATAGAGACATTCTCATAAAATTGTATGCACACTTACTAGATATTTTTTTCAGGGAATTGTCATGACGAATACCCCACGGTATTATGAAATTTTACGGCAATTTTTGCAGCCCCGAGCGTCTCGTGCTTGCTCCGCTCAAAATCGTACCTCGCGCAAATCTCGTTTTAGCTTACTCTCGGTCTCGCTCTCGCACAATGTGGTATCGCTCTCGCTCTCGGTTTCTCGCCGAGACTTTCGCGCTCTCAGTTTTTGAAAATCAATAAACTCAATACATTTACATTATACGAGCCTAACATGATCTGGAATGGACGAAATAGATCACTATTTTATTATTGCCAAATTTTTCAGAGAATGAATTGTTATTGCTAGTGGTTTGTTTTGCCTAGCCGAGTCTCGCACGTGTTTCCGCTTTCATTGTTCGGCGTTCGTTTAGATTTACTTTATGGTTTCCAGGGAAAAATTTGGCCTGCGATTCCGAATTCTTACGTACACTGAGTCTTAAATTCAGTTTATTAAAATATTGAGCTTTGAAATGTAAACTTTATTATTATTAATTATTTCCTCTTTTCTTTTCAACAACAAGGCATGTCAGGAATAAAGCGACGACCCAAATCTTTAAAACCCGGTTTTTAAATCACAATAAACATAAATACAATCATGCAAAATAGATACTTTGAATCACGTTTTTTGCGATTTTTTTATTCTACCGAGACTCTCGGTTTCTCGGCGAGATCTCGCGAGGTCTCGCTCTCGCTCTCGGTCTCGGGTGAAACACTAGGTCGGTTAAATTACAGAAAAATTGCGCTATTTGCTTGATGATTAAGAATCTGAATTTGATAGCTGATTTTTTTTCAAGCCGAAAACCTTAGCGCCATTTTTTCGAAAAATGTCATTTTAGTGGCAAAAGAGCTTTATTTTTCAAAAAAAATTCTTACTATCGGATTCGACAGCTGTTATATTGCCGGATCAAAAACCTTAGTACAATTTTTTAGAAAAATTCCATTTTAGGGACAAAAAGGCCCCTTTTTGAGTTTTTCTTAGCAGAAGGGCATATTATCATTATCGAATTCGATAGCTGTTGCATTGCCGGATCGAAAACCTTAGTGCCATTTTTTCGAAAAATGTCCATTTTAGAAGTGAAAAACATTTGTATTTTAGATTTTAGTAAATGAGCGCCGGGTGCATCGGCCATCCAACCGCTCTCCGCACGCCCGACCTTGGTTAAATAAGATAAATGCTAGATTTACAAATTCTGTGAATTTGTCAATTTTATTTGTTTAATGTGGATTTGGTGGTGTGGCCAATTATTTTTTCACACTTCCGGTTTAACCGGAAATGGCCTCAACTTTGTTTTCTCAAACGGAATGACACTTTTTTCTTAACTGATTCGGAATCTACGAATTTTTATGAGATTAAATAAAAGCATGTATGACCCTTGACCGGAAGTGAAGTCACGGCCACCCCAGATTTTCAAAAACATCGAAGAAATCGGATAAAAATCAAGATTTTTGTAAATCGCAAGTACACGTCAACTTTATTTTTTGATACAAATTCAATGCGCGATTACATTTCTAAAAAATTGCTATTTTGGCAGATTGTGATAGGTGAAAAAAACAAAGACAAATAAAAGAAAATGTAATTACGCAGTTGAATTTGTATCAAAAAGATAAGGTTGATGTGAATTTGCGTTTTTCAAAAATCTTGGTTTTTGACCGATTTCTTTGATGTTTTTTGAAAATCTAGGGTGGCGGTGACCGCACTTCCGGTCAAGTTTGATACATGTTTCTAACTCAAAAAAAAATCGCAGTTTCCGAATCCGTTATTGAGGAAAAGTGTCATTTAATTTGAGAAAACAAAATTAAGACCATTTCCGGTTAAATCGGAAGTAGGAAAAAATAACTGTCCCCTCCATCAAATCCACATTAGGTACAAAAATAAAATTGACCTGTCCGAGGATTTTTGCCAGAAATCAAGAACAAAAAAAGGAATTTTATTCCAGACTTTACACTCGCACTCTGTAAGTAAAATATTTATATAATGACAAAAAAAGGATTTGACACTGGACTAAGTCCTAACAGGCTGAAACCATGATAAATAGGCCCCAAATAGCCTACAATATCTGATGTCTGTGAAAAACTTTGTACCTTCGGGAATGAAAAGCTATTGGCAATTTTAATAACGAAGAACTCGCTTTTCTCCGTATTTTCGCAAATATCTCAAAAACTAAGCGTGATATGATGACAAGGTATACTTAGCTTTCTTATAGAAAATTAAATTCTCTACAAGACCGGTGTAAGAGCTATAGCCGACAAATTAGTCGTTTGGTCTGTACGAGCCATCAAACTTTGACATTTCGCATACTTGAAGAGAAAAATTAGAAATTTTTCTTGGTTGAATTTCCATTGCGTTTTAAAGGTTTTACAATTCACTTGAGCAAAATTTAATTAAATGCATCGTATCAATTAATCAATTTGCAATAAAATAGGTCTCTCCAATTTTTTTGTAGAACGAACGTTTAACTTATTGAGGGTGCAATAATTATGTACTGCAGGCGTGTGGATGATGCAGCGGCCTCGTTTCTTACCACGAAATAATTGTTTGTTTGTTCCCATTATGGTGATTATTTACGTAAAATAAGTGTCTATACTCTATAGTATTTATTGTACATCATAAGCAATCACATATAGTGGAATAGAAATCTATTATTTTGCCGTAAGGGATGAGACCACCACCACGCTTTACATATAGTCTGCAGTGCATAATTACATTATTGCACCCTCAATAAGGAGGTTAAACGTTCGTTCTACAAAAAAATTCGAGGGACCCTTTTTATAGTAAATTGACTAATTGATACGATGCAATTGATTAAATTTGCCTCAAGTGATTTATAAGACCTTCAAACAGAAATTCACCCAAGAAATTTTTTAAATTTTCTCGTTCAAGTATCTACAAAATAATCAAGAAACGTTTCAAACATTAATTGAGCCATGAAAACCATTCTTTAAGGTGTGCGATTTTTTTCAAGTTTTTAGTGCTACTGCAAATGGCTGAAAACGAATTGTTAAAGAGGCATTGTAAAATGAGGGGTTTAACATTTCCATGTCCCGATGTCAAAATTTAATGGCTCGTATAGAAATCAAACGACTGACTTGTCTGCTCCAGCTTATAGACCGCTCTTGTAGAGAATTTAATGCTCTATAAAAAAGTTAAGTATACCTTGTCGTCATATTGCGCTTAGTTTTTGAGATATTTCCGAAAATATGGAGAAAGACGAGTTCTTCATTCTTTAAATTGCCAATAACTTTTATGTTCTAAGGTACAAAGTTGTACAAAGTTTTTTTCAGATATTGGAGCCTGTGGTTGCGGCCTGTTAGGACTTAGTCTCGGGAAAAATTCAAATATGACTGGCCTAGATGCTTTTTTATGCTTTTTATAATTTTATGGCCGTTTTGATGACTTTGTTTCACTTCGATCCATTGCGTTGTCGCTGCTGATGCTTTGATTTTTAATAAACTTCATGATTTTTTTAAATAAAACAAAAAAATTAATGTGAAAGGTATACAGGAGGGGTAATTTTTTGATGCTCACCATTGGGATCTCCTAAACGGTAAAAGATACGGGGTCGGTTAAATTAGAGAAAAGTTGCGCTATTTCTTGACGATTAAGAATCTGAAGAAAATTCCCCGATATCTTGATTGGTTCCTGAGTTATCACAAAAAGTCTGAAAATTGACAATTTAAAGAAAAAATCATATCTCCCTAACGCTTGATGTTATTTAAATGAAACTTGGAACTTTTATATTTTTGACAGCTGCCAATTGAATGACATTGACAGAAATTTTCTAGGCCTTCTAGATTTTGAATAAAGACAGTCAACTTTTCTTTTTCTTATGGGCGGCATATTGAATTTTAACACCGCTGGATACACAGAAAAATTAGCTTCTCAAAAATGTAACCAACATTGACGTTTTTGAAAAAATATGTGAAAGTCTGAGTCACACGACCGCAAGACGTAATTTATTACTGTTGAATTCATAGTTGTTTTCACATGCTGTAAGAGATTGAAGAAGCCGGCGTACTTTAGGGTGATTCTGCAAATTATTCATACCAATTTTCAAATTCTAACGTTTGTCAAAAAAGTTTTTGTTGACTACATTTTTGAAGAGTTAATTTTTTTGTGTATTTAATGTCAAAATTCAATATGACGGCCATAAAAGAATCAAAAGTTGACTGTCGTTATTCAAAATCTAGAGGGCCTAGAAAGTTTATGCTAATGCCATTCAATTGACAGTTGTCAAAAATATAAAAGTTAAAAGTTTCATTTAAATAACATCAAACGTTAGGAAGATATTAATTTTTCTTTAAATTGGCAATTTTCAGATTTCTTGTGATAACTCAGGAACGAATCAAAATATCGGAAAATTCTTTTCAGAATCTTAATCACCAAGAAATAGCGCAACTTTTCTCCAATTTAAACTACTCTCTATCTATTATGGTTTCCGAGATATAATGGTAAGCATCGAAAAATTATACCCACCCTGTATGTACAAAACCGGACAGTTTTCTTTTTTGTATATCTTCGTTAGGTTTCGTGCAATGTTTTTTAGTTTTATACTCCACGTAGCTGAAGGTTGAGGTCGTCGATACCAGTCATTGGATTTGAATTCGCACTATCAGTGTCCTTCCCAAGGACTTTTATTTAACGCCATTATTTAGGCCAATGGGGTTTCGTTACCCTTTGACATGTGACAGTAGCGTTTAAA
Organism: Pycnomerus fuliginosus; assembly: GCA_963924575.1. Lineage (NCBI taxonomy): Eukaryota > Metazoa > Arthropoda > Insecta > Coleoptera > Zopheridae > Pycnomerus > Pycnomerus fuliginosus. The sequence continues at coordinate 5,894,233 of OZ004625.1, read as the reverse complement.
CAGGATTGAAGGTCGTTCTTTCCTCTTTTCAAAATGAAAATGAATCCATCCCTAAATTTTTTGTGAATTTTCTTCCAAGGCTCTAAATCACATAATTTGCAACCAAAAAGTATACCAGAGACGATGAAAACTCGGTAGCCATTTTTGTTTAAGTTGTAAATTATGCAGATTATTAGCTTAATTTACAACTTAAATTAAAAATGCAAATTAATCTGCCCAATTTACAACTTAAATCAAAAATGTCTACAGATAGTTCAGGATACTTAGGAAAAATAGTGGAATTAATTCCAATAGTTTTGAAAAATCGCGATACATACCTAATTGAAATAATCTGTGATTTAACATACTAAAAGTCTCCGACTGTAGGTGTTACGCTCCGGCCCTTAGTGTCACCGAAACGGAGCGCGCCGACGGTTTTTCACTTTTATTTCGATAACTATTAATAATATCGATTTCATAGTAATAACAAAAATTAAAGCTTATTTAATTTCGCATAAAAAAGATATAATACATTTTTTCGGAAGGAGTCATTGTTTGGCAAATATTCAACTTAGAACATATTTTTTTTTGTTGGGCCTCGGTGTTTGGGGGTTTGCATTGAACGTCATCTGATTGAAAGTTTGAAATTGTGGGCTCAGATTCTGATTTAGTGCCAAAAGTTTACGCAGTGTACCAAATTTCATGATTTCAGTATGAACGGTTTCGGAAATATAGAGGAAAGACCATCTTCAGGATGCCCCATTTGAAGGGGCGTAGCTTCCTTAGGAAGCATTTTCGGCAAATGTTTAAGTGAACTTTTCTTCATAAAAATACCTGAGGAATCACCCATTAAATTTTTGCCGCATTTTTAGGAAACACCCTGTATTATAGTCAAATTACGACACAAAGTCACTCCATATTTTTTGTAGAGAATTTTATAAGCTTCAAATTCTATTACCACTACAATAACGATAGCGTTAACGGTTCTAAAGATAAAAGCAAAAGACTACTCGTGCGCCCCTATTTTATGCGCTGGAGGCTGAAGCGCACCACCCCCGGTTGGGGACTTTTTCTACATTTATCAGCACACAGAATAAGTATGCCAAATTTCAAAACTATTGGATTTAATTCCCCTATCCAACAATATTTTGTCTAAATACCCTGAACGGCCTGAACTAAGAGTTTTCATCGTCTCTGTTACTTTTTCTTGCAAATTATGCGATTTAGAGAGAAAAAAATTCACAAAAAATTTACGGATGGATTAATTTTCATTTTAAAGGACATTTTGGAAAGAGGAAAGAACGACGTTCAATCCTGTCGAAACACCACTGTCATGTGTCAAAGGGTAACGAAACCCTATTGGCCTAAATAATGGTGTTAAATAAAAGCCATAAGGAAGGATACTGATGATGCGAATTCAAATCCAATAAGTGGTATCGACGACCTCAACCTTCAGCCACGTCGAGTATAAAACTGAAAAATATCGCACAAAAATTAACGAAGATATACAAAAAAGAAAACTGTCCGGTTTTTTATGGAGCATCCTTTATAAGCACGTTAATTTTCTATTGCGTGCCTATAGGTATACAATAGGTATACTATTGGACGATCAACAGACGTTTAAGAGTATACCTAAGTTTACTGCAACTGCATTATGCCAAGAATTAAATTTTTGTTAGAACATCGGTAAAAAATGTGAAAGTTACCCCCAAGCATCCGTCACAGAAAGCCTTATTCCGTAAATAAATTAGATATATAGGTAGATGTATCTGGAAAATTTTATGCACAAAGTGCGTCTTAATGCCCGCGTCCCTCCCCTATGTGAGTCCTAAATCAGAACCGAATAGTTGCCATAAATCGTCCTCCATTTAGGTATCTAATAGGCAGGTACTATACAGATACCTATACCTGATGGGGTTTTGTTATCGCTCAACCATTCCCATCAAGCATAATATAAACTTTACGATTTAACAACCCATATTAACCTATTACGACTAGGTAAAATTCTCAAAACGGGAAAGAGCTAAGTACCGATTGTCCCACCCACCCTTCCAGGACATTACACCACGTGCACCCCCGCAGAGCGCGGTACCTAATTCCGGAAGGCCTAAAAAAATTCCACTGCACACATGTGGCATATAACAAAATGGAATGCTTCCTAAGGACGCTTTCGATTTCGTTCGAAGCCGGCAGTGTTCGCTTTATCCCGCATGACGTCGATACGAATCCGCCGTTGTGATTGGGTAGGGGCGGAGTCGCAGTCAGGCGGGTCGAAGAGGCTGTGGAAACAACCGAAGCTCGACTAGTACACCGTAATTTGTTAGTGCGGGAACATGTTGACCTTCTATTAGTGTTTTTTACCTTTTATTGTTAAGTTTTGGACATTTCAAAAGCACTAACCGATTCGCACATATTTCAACTACGCGCCGTGCAAATTCCAAGACGATTCGGGCGCGGGAAGCCCTTCAAAAGCCATGTTAAAGACCGGAATATTTTAACATGCAATTCAGTATCTGTGTATGTAGGCGATGCGGTGTTGCCGGTTCGACGACCGTTCCGTGTTGCCATTCACCGATTTTTAGAGCAGAGTGCTGTGCAGACCGATCCACTGGTGACAGTTGAATGCGCAAGACTGAGGTAATTTATTGTTATTGTCTTTACGAAATTATCGCACTGTCCTTGCTGGTTAATTATTCTCCTGATAACTGCCTAATGGTTTTTTGCCCAGTTTGCAATTATACACCTAGATAAATAATTATAAATGCAAGTACTTAGATTTATCTAATTAAGTGTAGAAAATGAAATTATTGCGACGTTCGCATACAAAGATAATAAGTAATTATCGACGCGGTAATAATAAATAAACAATAGCAACCTCTGGAACAAGTGAAGATTCTTTATTTACAATATATCATGTCACGCGAGCTGCCTTGAAAGCGGCTGGATTTTCTCCGTCACACCCGGTGCACCGATGATATTCCATCCTTGTCGACTGAAACCGGGGCCGTTTTCTTTTTTTAACTCATTTGTAATGGCAGAGTGCGTCCCTCTTAAATTATACGTTTCTCCTTTGCTGCGTGGCTTGTTTTGCGTTCGTCCCGTTCACACTCGCATTCTCCCTCTCGCTTTTATGGCATTTCTCGAAGGGCTCCAGGATGATGTTGTTTGCTTCGCGCACTAGGGTAGACTTGCTTAGGGGTGCAAAGTGAAAAAACCGGGGGTCCTGCGGGGAATACTCTGATGAAATTCCAACTCGACTCGCATTATTTAGGTTCTGTTCTGTTTCGCCAGTTGAGCCGCGATTGTTTGTTAGTTATTAAATAAAGCTGTCATTATCGGCGCGGGGAAGGGAGGATTTTATTTCAACTTGGAGAACTTCTTGGCAGCTGGTCGGGTCGCAAATGTGCGTTAGGTATTTAAAATTAATATTCTAAACATCAACACACGAGGGTATAAGCCGAGGGGTGTACCTACGCTTTTTGAAAGGCAAGGGTAGATGCCTAAAATACGAGGGGTAGACCACCTAGGTAAATCAGTGTACACATGGTGGTAAATGGATGGTAAATGAGCAAATGAAAAGTAAATGGATGGAAAATGAGTAAATGTTGGGTAAATAGTGAGTAAATGAATGGCAAATGAGTAAATAACGAGTAAATTAGCAAATGGCGTTTAAATGAATAAATGGGAAGTAAATTACCAAATTATGAGAAAATACAGAGTGTAAAATATGAAAATTCGCTCGGACAGGTCAATTTTTATTTCGAGGGGGACACTGTCTTATCCATGCATGTCAAAATTTCAAAACTCACCCCCTAACCCCCACCTACCCCTATTTCAAAATTTTGGCAATTTTGTGATACATCATTTAAAAGCAATTTTTGATACTTATTTGTTCAACTCTAGCGCCCTCTATGGTAAAATTTTAAATTACGTTAGGGTCCTTTGCGATACATCATTTGAAAGGGTTTGAAATTCTCTGTAAATTGATGCAAGAATTTTTGAAATCCACCCACTCGTTCAAAAGTTATATTGAAAAACATGCGCTGATATGGTTCTGGGCCTAGAACTGGGGCTGTAACTTTTGAACGAATGGATGGATTAAAAAAATTCTTGCATTAGTTTACAGATAATTTCAAACCCTTTCAAATGATGTATCACAAAGGGCCCTAATGTAATTTAAAATTTGACCATAGAGAGCGCTGGAGTTGAACAAATATCAAAAATTATTACAGCGTTAGAGTGACAATGCAAAGTAGATAGCTTTCAAATGATGTATCACAAATGGGAGTTGCCATTAAAATTTTGAAGTGGGGGTAGGTGGGGGTTAGAGGGTGAGCTTTGAAGCATGGATTTAAGTGTAAATGAATAAATGAATTGTAAATAAGTAAATGGTATTGGTATATAGGTGCACCAAAATCATAAATGCAGATCGGATTGGCCTCTTAATTGTGAGTTTATTGCACCCCCACTTTGCTTACCAACCTGTCATAGTTTTTGACATAATGTCATAAGTGTAAAAAAAAAATGATTTTTAGCCAGCAATAGAAAAATTTGTATCTTCCAGACGGTTGAAGATTAAGGAACCAAACTTGGAGTGTTGAAAATACAAAGTTTCAGCTTTCTTTTGACGTCTCACCTGATCATGTTGATTTAACAACATGGCGGAAATTAATTTATAAAAATGGCGTAACGAAATTGTCCACAACTCAATTTTTTCTAAAGCGAGGAAGTACCATAATTTTATGTATCCAAAAGATGCAAAATTAAATTCTCATTAAGCTAGTATTAGCATTCCCTATACCTATTTTCAATATTTTTGAAAATATTTTAAATAAATGTATATTTGTGCAAATTAAAAAAATTGATCTCTGCAAGGTTTACGACAAATTTTTGAAGGTGTAGAACTATTGCTAATTTTTTGGTGCGATCAAATTTTTTTAATCGCACAAATATTTTTATTTCAAATATTTTCAAAAATATTGAAAATAGGTATAGTCAATATTAAAAAGAGAATTTAATTTTGCATCTTTTGGATACATAAAATTATGGTACTGGCATTTGAATAAATTGAGTTGTGGACAATCTCGTTACGCAATTTTTAAAAATTAATTGCCGCCGTATTGTTATGTCAACAAGAACGAGTGCGCCATTAGCAAAAAGCTCAAACCTTGTACTTTCAACCCTGTAAGTTTGATTTCTTAATCTTCAACCGTCTGGAAAATACAAATTTTTCAGTTGCCGGACAAAAATCTTTTTTTTACACAAATTTTGACATTTGTCAAAAACTATGACAGTTAGACAGGCAAAGTGGGGGTGCAATAAATTATGAGGCCAATCCGAATCTAGAGTCAAAACACAGGCTTCCCATTAAAAATAACAAAGAGTTGAAAATAATGTTCGTTCGATGGGCAATGAATTTTCGTTTAGCTGCTCAAAATAATTCTCTAAATATCGGTAACTGACACTTTAAAAGAGACACCCTGTATAGAAAACTATCGAATGGTATTAATTTCAACCCTTCGATAAATTTCTTCCAATAAGATTCACTCCTTTCTTATGAAGATATAAAGTATGTAAAAACACCAAAACTTCACAGTTTCACCGCATATATTGCTTCTCTGTATCAAATTACAGGGCTTCATGAACGTTTCAACCCCCTATTTTACCACCCCCATGCTCTATAAATAAAGTTGCGTTTTCAGTTTAACCACCCTAATCCAATTCGTTGAAAAATTGCGGTAATTTAGAGCGACAGTCAATTTTTCTTTTTCTTATGGCCGCCATATTGAATGCTAACACTATCGAATACACAAAAAGTTTTTCAAAGATGGTAGGTAATCAACTTGGAGTTTTTTGAAAGCGTTAAATTTTTAAATTTTGTTTGTGTAATTTATCAAATTAGCGAAAACTTATGAAAAAAAATACCAAAAAGTACACCAACTTTCAATCGGTTGACATCATTTGAAAAACAGTTGAATTAAAGGACACGAAAGAAACGGTAAGGCCGGTCGAGTAACAAGTGACAATTGAAATGGTGGTTATTCAAAATGGCCGCACGAAGTTCAGCAAGGTAATGTAGAACTCTGCACAACTGTACCGCAACTAGAGTTATGCACTAATCAGACTTGTGTAATTACGTCATGACATAAACAAACTTGAAATTAGCCCCTCAAACTATAGTGCCTGCGCATATGCTTCGGCACCAAAATGGGAGGTTACTATGATCGACTGCAATCACTCCAAAATGCGAATTTGAGGTAACACCAGATCTTCGCGTTTCGAGGTCCCAGGATCACGAAAAAGTGGTTTTAAAAAAATGTCTGATGTATGTGCAGTAAGTACAGTAAGCGTCAGAAGTTTTGCTCGATCGTTTGTTATATACGCAACTGAAAACTTTATGGAACAGATTCAGCAATGACAATTACTTTGAACGATATGACAAATGATTGGATTTCAGGTAGGTAACTATGGTTTTTATGCATCATGACCGAGTCTGTTCCGCAAAGTTTTCAGTTGCGTAACAAACGATCCAGCAAAACATCTGACGCATACTGTACATACCTGTAGGTATGTGATCACGATTTCTCGAAAACTACCCAACGGATTTTAATGAAATTCGGTATGGAGGTTAGTGTTGGGCCTTCCGTTGAGCTCAGTTAATTTTGTTGCTAATTAGCAAAGGCCAAGTGCCTTTTTGGCATGTCAGCTATTAAATTTGACTGATGAATGAAATTTTTCTTACCAGCTCTTGAAAGGGCTTCAAATGCTGTATGTACAAATGTATTCACACTTAGCGCCTTGTTGATGGCATAAAATCACAAAATTCGAAAACTACTGGATCGATTTGGCCCAAATTTGGTACCTATATAGAGATGTCATAACCTGCCAAAGATCTGAATTAATTTTGTTGGCGATCAGCCATCAACGACACGGGCCTTTTTGGCATGTGAGCTTTGTATTTGAAAGCTGACCACCATTTGTTTTTATCAGCACCACTTCAAATTCTGTTTCTATCAAAAATGCATTCAAAAATAGTGCCCTTATTTGAAAAAACTAAAAACTCTACATAACATTTTTAAAGACATAGGATGGATTGAAATTTATGTGAGATATAAGGATTTGGATTATTTACCACGTGGGGAGGTTCCAACTAACCATTGAAGAGGGAAAAAAAACGAAGACATACATGATAATCTCCGTATGGTGTGTCTGTTTTAAAGTGTAGTATATCTTTTCCTCACGGCACCGATTTTTTTGTGAAAAGGGCACTAAGTGTGAATGCATTTTTAGAAGCAGGTTTGCAATTTAGAATTTTAAAGTTGATGTCCCAAAAAGGCACTTTCCGTAGACAGATTTGGCCCAAAGCCTAATCAGCTCTTACTTAATTTATAAGCAATGTGCATATCATATCTACCAACCCATCACCTTTCAGCCAGATCCGTTCGTTAGTTTTTATTTAATAGCAAATAGCAGTTTGTTGGGATTTCGAGGTACCTATATAGGGTACCTACAGGGTGGGAACTATTTCAATGCTCTCTAATGGGATATGTAATGATATGCAGTATCGCAGATTCTGGGAAAGAAGAACGAATTGATTGAGAAATATTTGGGGGGTGGTGCACATACCTACTGTAGGTATACAGGGTGAGTCTGAAAGTCTCCACATCCTTTATACCACAGAATCTACTGTTCAAGTGATGAAGCTTGGTGCAAAAATTATTGGTGAATTGTGATTCCTCTTGATGTTATAAGCCGCCAAAGATCTTCATTTTTAAACATTCTTTTTAAATATCTTTCGAAAAGTGTATCGTAGGATTTTTAATTTTTGCACAGCATTGTTACAGACCAAAAAGCGACTACTGATGGTACTTTAGACATTATCCAAAAAGCGGATCTCTGTTATACAGGGTGGCCCCGATGTTATTTGCCCTGGAACTTTTTTATGTTTGAAAATATTGCTAATTTGCCTATGCGGCCGTATTCCCCGTTCAATTCTAAAACTTTTTTGGCTCTTAAAATTTTTCGAAAAAACTAACCACTCACGAGAAAAATTGAAAAAACCGAAAACATGATGCAGGTAATCACCTTAAAACCATAATGATGAGTCTACCTCATAAAAAAGTGAAATTACCATCAATGTTTTTTCTTCAGTTGTGAGCAATGGTTCTGGGCACAGATGTAGGACAACACCTTCAATGCAAAAAAACAGTTGAAATGTGATGCGTGTCAACGAACGTACACTTTTATTTTTATTGAAATTGTAGGTTTATCACGATCATCATGTTTTCGGTTTTTTCAAATTTCTTCGTGAGTGGTTAGTTTTTTCGAAAAATTTTAAGAGCCAAAAAAGTTTTAGAATCGAACGGGGAATACGGCCGCATAGGCAAATTAGCAATATTTTCAAATATAAAAAAGTTCAAGGGCAAATAACATCGAGGCCACCCTGATGTATAACAAGGATCCGCTTTTTGGATAATGTCTTAAGTACCATCAGTAGTTGCATCTTGGTCTGTAACAATGCTGAGCAAAAATTCAAAATCCTACGATACACTTTTCGAAAGATATTTAAACAGAACTTTTAAAAATGAAGATCTTTGGCGGCTTATAACATCAAGAGGAATCACAATTGACCAATAATTTTTGCACCAAACTTCATCATTTGAACAGTAGATTATGTGGTATAAAGAATGTGGAGTCTTTCAGACTCACCCTGTATAAAAGTCCGCTTTACTTATCACTGGTTATACTGGTGGCTAGTGACGTAATTAAAGTATAATTTTGCACTTTCGTATGAAGTTGCAATAATAATAATGATAATAGTAATATCACATCAATATAACTTTAACGTGTATCCCTATCCCTATACAAGTATACGTAAAGCAAGGAATCGGCCAAGGATGTACATTATTGTTGACGTCAGTTAAAAAAGTGGGCGTTGCTCACCTCATTTGAGGTAGCAAAATATGCGTTATTCCTCTACTTACAGGTATAGGAAAAGTAAATGATGAGTGATTTCTATGGTAAAACTGTACTGACGAGTCGACGAGTGAGTATTTAAAGAAAATTTACAAAAATGAACACACCTGGTCGACATTTAACAAGCAAGTCATCAAAATTTTTATTTTTAATGATTTACGATTATTTTGAAAGTGTTAAATTATGACTTAATCATGGGGCTGACGTAATTGGGTTGGCTGGGACAAAAATAGTATTCATACCTTGGTAAAAAAAGTGCACTTGCAGACCTTGCCCGCGCGATCTACAAGTTAATACTTTCTTACATTGGTGTGAAATATACTATTTTTCCGAGCCGGTTAAAAAGGTTGCTCACCTCATTTGAGGTAGCAGTGCGCTATTTTTCCCTATAGGTAGGAAAAGTAAATGATGTGAGTTTTATGATAAACTGTACTGACGAGTGAATATTTATTTACAGAAAATTTTCAAAAATGACACCTGAGAGTTTTCAAACAAACAATTATCACAATTTTAGTTGTTAATGATTTGTAATTATTTTGAAAGCGCTAAATTACGCCGTAATGGACTGGCTGGAAAAAAATAGTAGACCTTGGTAAAAAAGTGCTCTTGTAGCCGAGGTTTGTGTATAATAAAAGCATCACTTTCGTACTTGATTTGAAATATACTAATTTTTATATGTATATAGGTAACCTATATAGGTACGAAGTGTTGACATTTTCTACCTCCTGACAGTCGCTGAAACGTCACATTTTACCCTTATCCTCCGCATTTTGACAATCTATCACCATGCAAGGCGACGGTTCTCAAAATTAAATTGCGAAAACATGGTTGAACCTGATGTTGTTACAAATGAATAAAATTTTAAATGTTTCACGCTATAAAATCTGTAGAACTTCTCCCTCGACTTCTCCCCCTTATATAATAAATAAACATTTCTTTCCATAATCTTCCTATAAATACCAAAAGCCCTTTATCATGTAAGTAATCTCGTTCTCGTTGATTATTCAAAAACTTTCATCACCTTTTTAAAAATGCATATATCGGCCCTCGTCGTTCTTTTTGTCGAAAACCGAGTCGAAAACTTTACTTTAGCATTATAGGTCGTCACGGATCCTTGACGACGCGTGCGTTGCCTATTTCCCTGTTCCGTCTATAGGTACATCGTGTCTCGGGCTCGAGTATATGCATCCATCGGCCATTAATTTTCAGGGAAGATTCTACATCGAAAAATATGAAGAAAAGTTTCTATAAATGTGTCCGGAAACCGCTCCTAAGGGGCTTACGGTCCTGTGCATGAATTGTGAAAGTGTTATGATGGGGCTACAGCAATTAGTTTTGTGCATGCACACTGCCTGATATCAATAAGCTCAATCAGATTATGTTATCAGCAAAAAGCCAGGGGCTTCACCCAATTTTTTTTGTGCGGAGTTTTTTGACATTTCCTCACCGGAATATGGATGATTGTCTGATTAAGATTACACAAAAAAGCCTCTATTGTTGTAACACCGTAGGACGAACCGTTTTCGAGAAAAGTAGATAGATAGATAGATACATTGTGATCTCCTTAATATTTTGCCATTTTTCTTGTACTTAACTTGTATTTGTTTTGTACTTAACTTACTGTCTGTATTTGTACTTAACTTACTGTCTAGCGCTGGGTGAAAAACGGCTCTGCCGACCCCAGTTGCTTTTGGATCTTATTTGTCCAATAAAGTTATATTATTATTATTATTATTATTTAGGCAGAGTTGGAAAAAATCACGATTTTTTTGATTTTTATTTATTTATTGCTTTTAAAAACGTTAGCAGACTATTTTATTCGAATTCTGAACATCGACCAGCAAAAAATTGTTCTCAGAATTCTAGTCCGCACTGGCGCCATAGCCGCGTCTCGGTAAATCCCCCGTCTCATTCCGCTTTAAGCACGCTGCTACCAATTTTTGTCGTGAGTTGCATTGATTTAACACTTAACAGAAAAGTTCAGTATGATAAGAGGTAATCAACAAAGGCGGGAAGAAAAAAGTATCCAATTTGGCAGCATTTCGTAGAAAAAACGGAAAAGGGAAAAGCTGAACGTCGAGCGGTTTGCAAAAATTGACAAAAAGAGATGCAGGGACTACCTAATTTTGTTATATGACGTTACGTCGATATGAATTATATAGATTTTTTTCAATAAAAACAAACTATTATTCAACAAATTTGATTTAGTTTATGGTGATTTAAATCATTGATTTATATTTAAAAAAATCAAATGATTTAAATCGGGCCAACCCTGCATTTAGGTATCGGGCTTAGGTAGGTATATCAAGAAGGGATAACTGATTTTTATTAAAGTACACAACTAAACGGATTCTAAAAATTAGTAACTAAAGTAAACTAATATAATGATGGCCTCAGTAGTCCAGTCGTATTAGAATTTTTTTAATATAAACGTGGAAATAATTATAGAAGACAATAGTTTCTTGCGCTAAGATGTTCTACTTTATGTATTGTTTAACATACTAAAAGTCCTGACAAATCCTGCGTGTGCGTTAGCCGCAATCTTCAAAAAATGGTGGAGGACGTGCGGGTCCCACCGACGTTTTCCCTTTATATCTCGAAAACCGTTGATCCTACGTGAATCATTCACGTGATTAAACTGAAAGAGAATAAAATTTGCAACAGAAGGAATATATACTTGCATTCATGGATTCTTCTGTTTTGCAGAAAAAAAATTAAATTGAAAAATTTGATGCGTATTAGAATTTTTTTTATGCAAATGTGGAAATAATTAGAAGGCAATGGTTTTTTACTTTGAGATGCTCTAATTTATGTGCTGTTTAACATACTAAAAGTCTTGACAAATCCTGTGGAGGATGTGGGTGCTTCCGAAGTTTTTCCTTTATATCTCGAAAACCGTTGATCCTACGTGGATTTCTCACGTGACTAAAGAAGCCATGAATGCAGGTATATACTCATTCTGTTGCAAATTTTATTCTCTTTCAGTTTAGTCATGTGAAAAATTCACGTAGGATCAACGGTTTTCGAGATATAAAAGGGAAATCTTCAGTGGGACTCATCAGGTCCTCCACCATTTTTTGAAGATTGCGGCTAACGTACACGCAGGATTTGTCAGGACTTTTGGAATGTTAAACAGCACATAAAGCAGAGCATCTCAAAGCAAAAAAAATTCTAATAGGCATAAAATTTTTCAATTTGCATTTTTTTTCTGCAAAACAGAAGAAGCCATTAATGCAATTATGTATACTCGTTCTGTTGCAAATTTTATTCTCTTTCAGTTTAGTCACGTGAAAAATTCACGTAGGATCAACGGTTTTCAAGATATAAAAGGGAAAACGTCAGTGGAACCCCAGGTCCTCCACCATTTTTTGAAGATTGCGGCTAACGTACACGCAGCATTTGCCAGGACTTTTAGTATGTTAAACAGTATACATAAAGTAGAACACTTCAAAGCAAAAAACCATTGTCTTTTAATTATTTCCACATTTTTTTCTAACGACTGGACTTATAGGCGCCCCCTTTGCAGGGCCATATCCCCCTTATAGGAGCGCTTTCTGGACAGATGTTTGTAGAAACTTTTCTTCATATTTTTCCGTGTAGAATCACTCCTGAAAATTAATGACTGCATACCTGATGGAGATCCTGTAGGTAAATGTAAATCCATTTTGTCTTCGTTCAATTTATTCATTAAAGCAAACCCCTTTTTCTCGCGGAGGCTAATAATTTCTTGGACTTGTGCTCTTGAAGATCCCTCTCAGTCTTAATCTGGATGACATTGAAAACTTTTAAGATATCCGATTGGTGATATTTTCGGTTAAATTGCTTAGCAATTCTTATAATAAAATAGCGATTGGAATTGAAAACTCAAACAAGAATATATGTATACTTGTCTGATGTTGCCATGATTTTCAAATGAATTGGACATTAATTTTCAATTCTCACCTGTAAAAATTGGTAACATAGCCAATCGGATGTCTTATCAATGTTTTTCGCCGGTTGTATTAAAAGTGCATTTTTGCTGGCAGCGGCAGAAAAAATCTACTTTTTTAATGACAATCGGCGAGAAAATTGTTCAATACGGCAAAAAAACAGATTTACTGCCGTGGCTCTATAGTTTAATAGCCGAGGCGATAGCCGCGGCTATCCAGCCAAATAACTATTTCAATATTGAAAACGTTTTCAATGTCATCCAGAATAAAACTGACTGTCCGGATGAATCTTTAAATAATAATATAGGGTATAATACCGGAAGAGATGGACCACAGGTTGAGATGAACCATATACTAACTATTACGTTGGTAGTTTGGCGCTGTGACTAACGAATGTTATGCAGATTCTGTTTTAAGTATCATTCTGTGTTTGGTAGTGTTTCCGTTACTGCTGTATAAGGTCAGAAAACTATATTAGGTACCTACAGTTTTGCGCTTATTCTAAAGCTTTAACTCCGATTAGAAAAAACACAAGTCAGAACCTTTTCATGTGGTTTACTTCAGTTTTTGGGCATTGTGGCATCAAGTCTTTCGTGCAGATTGCTGAACAATTCTAATTTTTTTAACTTAGTACTTAATAGTGTTTTGTCAAATGACTTGGATGCGGTTAAGCGGTTCATATTATATCCTCTAAAAAAAGGATATAGTATGGATCAGACGTCATCATCAAAGGGATAGGTGGACCACAGCCTTCTTGCATAATCATATGCAATTAGTTGTGTAATAAAGTGTCCTGAAAATAAATTGGTTATTATTTTAAGAAACCTGCAAAAACTAATGCTTTACACCTACAAGAGATTCTGTAAAGTATACCTATAGGTATATGGCTTATACTTTAGCAGAGCAACTGCAAAAACAATGAAACTCAGAAGGCTGGATATGACTAGTTGGTCGATATCTAGACTTTAATATTGTTTATTTTCAAACGTCACATAACAATTATTTAAATGACTGTGTTGACAAGGTATAATCATCATTTCTATGACATCACCATTTTTAGCGGAGTGTTAAACTCCTCCGGAGTTTAAGTTCATCATTATTTGCAATTTTGCAAAGTGTCAAAGTGACGCGCAACAGACGTGAGTCTAATGACGAAAAATGCTTCACAAGGGAGTTATGGTCCTTCAAATGGGGTCTTTGAAAGACCATGATGCATACTTCTCTTAGGAAGCATTTTCCGCCTTTTGTCTTTACGACCTGGAACTCGTTTTCACCAATTATGTAGATTATTTTATTCATTAAGTACTGAATCAATCCAAAGCAGTATTTAGTATACCAGTAACCAATTAAATCCTGATTACAGTGATAATACTACAGCGTCAACTTGACAATACTTACTCAATACTTTAATTTATAAAATAATCTGCAAAATACGATTCGTATAGTCTCTTGGTTGCGTTGTTGAGTCCTCATGGATGCACTACTTGTCAAATGGTAGATTTTTTTAGCCTAAAAATCTACCATTTTGACTCGTAGTTGACAACCATTCGGACGTATTCGTCGTATTACTATTGATAAAATAGCATATTTTTCGTCACAAATTTTCGCGCACTAAACCCTTCAAAGTCACTTTATTCGAAAACGGGGTGTCCTAGCGACTAGCATCAAGAGTACCTTTTTTATGTAGAGTAAATCACAAAAAACAATATTTTATTGTTGGTTGGTGTGAGAAATGGCCGCAGAAAAAAGAAAATGCCTGATGACCCCGCAAAAACACACGCTTCCAATTGAAATTAAAATATGAAAAAAATTGAAAAGGAAGCCCTTTATCGCACTAGCCTTTGCTCCAAGTTTCAAAACCCTATTACCCATCATTTATGCTTTCCGAGTAATTTTAAGAAAACCAACTTTTTGAGCATCAGGAGCCCTTTAAGGGGGGCATGATTTCCAGACGTGACCATATGCATAGGAACTTTTGTTTCTAATTTTTGGATGGACTATTACACATTTCAGTAACTAACTATGATTTCATACTCACCCTGTAAAAACTTAAATCGACCCTGACGAGCTAGAAAAAGCGGACTTCTTGATTAGCGACTCTTTTGCGTTTCCGCTATACATAACGTGTCCGGGCATTAATTTATTGGAAAATTATCCCCTTTGCATATAATAAGTAGGTACCTGGTTATAAGTGCGATGGGTGGGGCGAAATATAATTCGCGCAACAAAACAACGCGTTTTTTCGTCCGCCGATAATTTGGTGCGACGTAGTAGGCCTAAAGCTAAATCTACTTCGACGTCGATCGATTGAAACTCACCCCTACACGCCATTAAATTATTTCCCAGTTCTGGTGCCTCGAGTCTCGACCCTCTTCTCTTTTATGGCCGTCGATCGTCACAAAGCCTTTTAATTTCGCCATTACCCTTTGTGACCTCGTTCATCCCTCAGAACACGTGGTTTCAAAGGGTGCGCTACCAGGATAGCAGAAGTGGCGAAGAGGTGGGTGTGGCCCTTCATGCCGACCCTAAAGTCTCCCCCTAATCGACATTCGTGGCATCCACTGTGAGGGATCTCCGATGCAATTAACAAGGGGTGTCTATCCGCCAATAGAGTGAAACCTATAGGCGGGGGTTCAACACTTTTATGAAGGTATACATAGGTATTTAAATTTTTGTTAATATCCTTTACCTGGCGTTTAGGTACCTATACCTTAAAATAGACCCATTGACGCGTTTCTATTGTTGTTCAATTTTAAGTGTTTGGAGTCATTTTCAATGCATTGATTATAATATTTTTCCATAATTTAAAAGTTGTATTTGTGCTTATCTTGGGTCGAGATTTTCGGTGGGTCTTATTAGCATATTAAATATTTAGATACCCGCTTTCATATGTTACTCCTATAGAAATAGATTTAACTTAAATAATATTTCGCCCGTCATATTTAAGTAGGTATAAAACCTACTTAGGTATTTCATAAACAATTTTACGTATAGGTCCTACATGATGCACGAAGTAATAAGGTAGCTAAGGTAAGTCATATCTATTACGTACTATCGCTTTTCCCGAAAAGTAAGATTTCTCCTTATAGTCTCAATAGTCATTAATATAATTTTCGATTTGCACATTTATCTGAGGTGCCTCACTTAATCTCGGCAGTTCTATTGATTCATTTAAATTTTTAGGCATCAAATTGCTGCATGAGAATAAGTAAGGCTCCTCAGATAAATGTGCAAATCGTAGACGTTTATTGATGACGTGCAACGGAAGTTTTGTTGATATGACTATAAGTACCATTATTATATAGATTCTTTAACAGAAATTAATTATTTTGATTAGGGTTTTGTTCAGTGGCGCACTATCAGTGATTGAAACATCGTGCACAAACGGGGTTCGGATTCAGTATGACATTTTGTTAAACAAAACATTATGACTGGATGGCTTATTCCGCGGATGTTATGTCTTGGCATTATTTATAGCAAATAAGAAATAATTTACTAATTCGTAAATGAAATGGAGAAGGCATTCGGTCCTGGGGGGTCGGTTCCAAAATTGAAAAGTTTATTTATATTGCCAATAAATTGCAATACAAATAAACATTACCAAATCAACTCAAATTTAATTTATTAATGCTTGGGTCACAAACGTCACATTAATAAATTAGATATACAGGGTGTCCCGAAATTAGTGGTCAAAACTTTCTTCTATGAGAAAAGTCCGTATGAACATATGGACAGCAACGTGAAATTTATGGTATCTTTACTAAGTTTTCGAGGCTGAATTTACTACTGTGGAGAAAATTTTAAAATTTTGATCAGAAGCGTCTCGTATAGGAGGGCTTAGGACTAAATTCAAATTTGATTCCAGAATCGGAAAACTTGGGGTTTTCTAAATAAAAAAGGTACTCTTGTTTGACATCGATAGAATGCGCCCTTCTCGAGAAAAATGGCTTTTCATTGATTCAGGGCTTCAAAATTTGTGACAGAAGACATCAAAATATCGTAAACAAGTTCATGGGACGATTCCTTATTTCGCTCTAGAAAGAAAAGTTCTTATGGGTATGGGTCGAAAAATTATTCCTAAGGGAGCTATTGTCTTTCAAATGGGGTCTTGGAAAGTATGTTGCTTGAAGGACTCTAGCTTCCTTAGGAAGCGTTTTTCGACTCATACCCATAAGAACTTTTTTTTCTAGGATGAAGTAAGGAACCAACCCATGAACTTGCTTACGATATTTTGATGTCTTCTGTCACAAATTTTGGAGACCTGAACCAATCAAAAACCACTTTTTTCTTTTGTTTTTTAAATTGGCAATTTTCAGATTTTGTGTGGTAACTCAGGAACGAATCAAAATATCGGAAAATTCTCAATAGTAATACGACGAGTAGTCTCTTGATTGCCGCGGGTTTTGACGTCCGAATGGCTGTCAACTACGAGTCAAAATGGTAGATTTTTTTAGGCTAAAAAGAGGACGAGAGATCGCTCGAGTCCTCTTTGGCCGAAAAAAATCTACCATTTGACAAGTAGTGCATCCATGAGGACTCAACAAGGCAACCAAGAGACTACGAATCGTATTTTGCAGATTATTTTATAAATTAAAGTATTGAGTAAGTAGTGTCAAGTTGACGTTGTAGTCTTATCACTGTAATCAGGATTACTGGTATGCTAAATGCTCCTTTGGATTGGTTCAATACTTAATGAATAAAATAATCTTAGAATCTTAATCACCAGGAAATAGCGCAACTTTTCTCCTATACTTAAATTACTCTCCTTCTATTATATGGTTTCCGAGATACTAATATGGTGAGCATCGGAAAATTACCCATCCCTGAGTACCTACAATCATATAAAAAGACATGTTCGAAAACCAATGTTTGTGATCCTGGGACCCCGAAACGTAAAGATCTGATGTTATTTCAAATTTTGCATAGTGATTGCAGTAACCTCCCATTTAAATTTATATTGGTTTTGAGGAGTTTGAGGAACTCTTAAAAGCCGTGCCGCAAACGATTAGCAAACGGCCACAAAATTGTGTTTTTACGATAAAATTTTTGAAGCAAATGACGTGTTTTCAGTGTTCTATTGAATGAAAATGTGCAATCCTTTTGAAGAAACACCTGAAGAAAATGTTTGAGTTCCAGAAAATCCTTAAGTGACTCACTTTTTATTGCGCTTATATTAAGAAAGCCTATAAAGTGTCAAAATTCTGCTACAGCAACGATAATTATTATTTTTATTCAATTTTGACGTCAATCATACTCTTAACATTTTAATTCACGCTGTTTAACAAATAAATGCATTTTGTGATTATAAATACCATATTTTTGTTGGTGACTATACCATATGTCAAGAAACCAAAGCCATCGCTTCAGAGCACCTACAGACTCATTTTTCTTTATTCGGAAACCTTTGTGTATAAATACCTATTTCAACAACTGTCAAAAAAAGTTAACATTTTTTCATCAACGACAGTGCTCATAAACTGCGTGATTTTTTTCGTGTCCGGCCATTTGACAATGAAACAACTTCGTAGGTACTACAAAACAATTTTATTAGGGACTATGGTCTGTCCGGGATCCACACGACCGGGATTCACCCTATTTCCATGGTGAATCATTGTTGTCAACAATGAATCGCCATGGAAATCGGGTGAATCTCGGTCGTGTGGATCCCGGACAGATTATAATTACAAATTGCGTTAACTTGAGCTATTCACAACATTAAAATTAAATTATCCGAGCAGTGTAAAGAAACAAGTTTTTCCTGGTAGGTTATAACGAGAAATTATCAAAAATTTAACAATTTTAACAAAGGACTGCTCGTCTCATGTAGGTATACAGGGTCTGTCTCGAAGACCCTATTTGGTTAGACGTATTTCGGAAAGTTTTGATATCTGATTCACGAAAATTGGTATATTCCGAGGTTTTTGAATATTTTAAATTCACCGAAAATAATTTCAAGATGGCGGCACTACCGTTTATACCGGAAGTGGATGTCAACTTCATTATTTTAAATGGAGCACCCCTATTTTTTATTTAAATTCTAATTCTGCATGAAATTCTGGGAATTTTGATATAAGCACCATATACTTAAATTTGACCGTTTCAGGGAAAAAAAATATTTTCTATTTCCAGAGACCGAAACGTTACTGAACTTAAAAATTAATATCTTCTAAACCAAAGATGGTATTGACTTCAAATTTTCAGAGCAAAGAAACATACCCATGCTAAGTGATTTAGGGTGCATCGTCCAAAAAATCTGTTTGGGGGGGCTTAAACGCAGGGCTTACACAAAACAACTGAAACTCTATTTTTAACCTCCCCACTCCACTTCACAATTTAAAAAAAATGGGAGGTTACTGCAATCACTAAAATTTTCGAATTCGAAATAACACCAGATCTTCACGTTTTGAGGTCTTAGGGACCTAAAAAAGTGGTTTTTAAAATGTGTCTGTGTGTATGTTCGTACGTACGTACGTTTGTACGTACGTACGTTCGTACGTACGTTTGTAAACACGCCACAGCCAAAACTACTAGACCGATTTGGCTGAAATTTGGTACGTAGGCATCTCATAACCCAACTTAGATCTGAAAAGCTTTTGGAGCCAATCGTGCAACCGGAAATGTCATTTTGGCACATCAACTTTTAAATTTTAAATGGAAACCCCCACTTTTCACGTCACTATAAGAAAGGCCTTCAAATTCTGCTTCTAAAAATGTATTCACTCTTAGTGCCTTTTTGTCAAAAATTGAAATATTCGGGATTGTTAAGGTACTTTAAAAACACGATACAGCCGAAACCTCTGGGTCGATTTGGCTGAAATTTTGTACATGGAGACTGTATTATAACGTCGAAGAGCTGAAACAAGTTTGGAGGCAATCGACCCACGGAAAGTGCCGTTTTGGCACATCAATTTTCAATTTTAAATATACTCCCATTTTACCATCCTAAACAACTTTTTTTAAAATTTATTGCCAGCGTCAGGAAGGCCTTCAAATACTTGTTCTAAGTAAGACAACATTCATTCGCATTTACTGCCCTTTGGGTAGAAAAAATTTAAATTTTGTAATAACACTAAAAACACATTATGGCCCAAACTACTGAATCGATTTGACTGAAATTTGGTACATGGAGATTGGGTGACCCGTTGAAGACCTGAAAGGCTTTTGGAAGCAATTGGTAAACGAGAAGTGCCATTTAGGCATATCAACTTAAAATTTTAAATACAAGACCTCTTTTTATACGTCGCCATTAGAAAGATGATCAAATTCTGGTTCTAAAAATGTATTCACAGTTTCTGCCACTTCAGTGGAAAATAGAGAAAAAAATTTTTCTCATTAAAAGGGAGCGGGCTGACAGTGGATGACAAAGTGGCAGTTATTGTCAAAAATGTGGCAAAATGTTAACCTTAAAAGGAACATATTGTCAAATGTGATGGGTGCTGTTCGAGGTAATGTCGGTATTTGTCAGAAAATTGCGAAATTATAGCCACAGACGAAAAGCATAAAAAAATGTTTGTTGAATTGACTACTATCTACACAGAATACCCACGCGATGGGGAGGTTCCAGCCGCTTCTCTGCTGCATTTTTTTTCAAATGGAATTGATACCTTTTCATTACACAAATCGATAGCAAATTTAATTCTCTATCTGCCTATATGTATGATGTTTCTATACCCATCTCTGATAGGTTTACAGTTATTGACATATTTTTCCCTTTTTGGGTGTTTCTTTCGAGGAATTGTTTATTTTATATGAAAGTTGGTTTGGGACTTTTGTCAAATTCTTTTTTATGTCTGTCAAACGTCGCGTAAATTTCGTTTCAAATGGCACAATTTGAAAATAAAAATTTTCTTTTGTTAATTATTTATGGAGAGTGCAATAGAATTTCCGCAAGAGCTCGCCGCACTTTCATCGAGAGGTATCCTGACAGGCCTCGCCCCACTGATTGCCGCCACTGATTGAATTTTGCTTGCAACATCGGGGAGGACATCAGTTTGAACACGTTTTAAAGTACCTACCAAAGATAAAACGTTTTATTTTGTTCAATAAATAGTTACTTTTTTGTTTTCTAAGTTGGTATTTCAGTCTTAGTCGGTTAATGGAAAACCGCTCTTATAGCTGAGCGGGGCTCAAAAAATAAAAATGACAAAAGTCCAAAGCCACTTTTCATTTTAAAATAAACGATTTCTCGAACAAAACATCGAAAAAGGACATCTACTTCCGGTATAAACGGAAGTGCCGCCATCTTGAAAATATTTTCGTTGAATTTAGAATATTCAAAAACCCCGGTATATAAATTGTCGCGAACCGGATATCAAAACTTTCCGAGATACGTCTAACCAAGACTCTTCGTGAAAGACCCTGTATAACCACTGATGGCTGCCATATTATATTTGCATTTTCTTGATCGCATCATTCGATGTGACAAATAGATATGCAACTTAAATTAACCGATAGCAAATCACGGGTAAAAATTTTCACTGATGGCTCTCGTATTCTACCCTTGTACATAAACAAAAATATGGAAGCATTGTTTGGCCCACGATGTATACGTATAAAAATTTATATGTATATTCTCAAGTCTGGCCATAGAAGACAGAGATACCGAATTAAGCTTGTCGTTGACTCGTAGCTCTACGGTTCATAAATTTTGAACTGACCACAAATTAAAAATAATTCATATGTCATGCGAAAGTTTAGAGTAGGACTATTAGGTATGGTTTTTACGTTTTTAACTTCTACGCTCAAGGCGGAGCAGTATATAAAATCGATCAAAAATTCGAAATTGAACTGACATCAAATCTTTACGTTTCGGGGTCCCAGGAACCCAAAAAACCTATTTTTGAAAAATGTGTGTCTGTGTGTCTGTCCGTGTGTCTGTCCGTGTGTCTGTCCGTGTGTCTGTCCGTGTGTCTGTCCGTGTGTCTGTCCGTGTGTCTGTGGACACGCTACAGCCGAAACTACTGAACTGATTTTGATGAAATTTGGCACACATATTCAGTGGGAGATTTGTAGGTGCTGATTAGGATCTGGGCTACACCGGCTCACGGAAAGTGCCTTTTTGGCACATCAACTTTAAAAATTTAAATGCAAACCCCCATTTTTCGCATTACCATATGAATGCTCTTCAAATTCTGCTTCTAAAAATGTATTCACACTTGGGCCCTTTTGACCAAAAAATGGTGCCGTGAAAAAAAACTATGCATAAATGTGTATTTTTATTACCGGATTTGATAACTGATTTTTTTTCAAGCCGAAAACCTTAGTGCCATTTTTTCGAAAAATGTCATTTTCGTGGCAATTTATTTTATTGTCTGTGCGGGAGAGGAGCTGATTAGATTTTGAAGCCGATCAGTCAACCCGAACCCGAAGTGCCCTTTTGGCATAGCAACTTTCTTATTTTAAATATTTAAAAATTTAATAAATGCTGCTGTTATTAATCCAATGCAGTGCGGCGTAGAAGTTCCTGCCGTCTCCGAGACCGCCTTTTTTTTTCATGATGAGCTTATTTTAGAAATGGAGGGCAAGTGGGTTTATGCAAATTCAGGCTTGAAGAATTTCGTGAGAAGTTCTCAAATTTATTAAGTAGGTACCTATATTATATACCTAATAGATTACAGTTTCGATTAAGGTAAGTATACCTATTTATAGCATAAAGTGTTCGATTAGGTATTTATGGAAACCGGGAGTGTTAACATATAATAGCAGGTAAAAATGAAATTTGCAGTAAATTTTATCCATTGATAATTCTAAGTCGTCTTTTCCAAGGCCATCCTTGAGTATATATTTTTTGAATCACGGGTTATACTTTTAAACTGCGTTTGCTTCAAAAATGTCGTTAGTTCTTTCGCAATTGTGTATAGCTGAATTGTTTGTATTTTAAACAAAATACGTGACCTATACAGAGTGTTTTCTAACCGCGTGTAAGTTTTTTAACCTCGGATTGCCCATCGAAAATGGTGACGATTGTCACAAAATTTTTTAGGTCGAAGTCATCTCCTAAGGACTTTAAATGTGAGCCATCGGGAGCAGCTTTCATTAATTATCTCAGGAACGGATCAATGGATTTGAATGAAATTCGAGTTTTTCTGTAAGGTGTTTCCGTTTCCTGGGGATCCCGTGGTCATAATCAACGAAATTCAGTGTGCGGATATACTAGCTTCCTCCAAATTTCGTTCAAATCCGTTGATTCGTTCCTGAGTTAATTAAGAAAAACTGCTCCCGATGGCTGACTTTTAAAGTCCTGTAACTTCTTTAGGAGACGACTTCGACTTAAAATTTTTTATGTCAATCGTCACCATTTTCGATGGGCAATCTGAGGTCAAAAAACTTACACGCGGTTAGAAAACACCTTGTATGGCAAAGAATATTAGATTTGTTTCTTTCGTTATGGATATATTAGATTTTGTGTTATCGTCTCACCACAAAATTTTGCCAAAAAATATTAATGTTACCAATATTTGATGAGGTTTACCTACCGATTTTGCGCAAATTATAATACATAATTAATAAACAGAGAAAAATACGACAGAGTTTCTTGAGCCGCCATCAAACAGTCTCGAACCGGTTTCTGGCTATTTGGCCGTCATCAGCGAGACGCAGTTTGATGGCGGCTCAAGAAACTCAACACAAAAGTCTATATAGACCAACGAAGATTTCAAAATAGTGATAAAGAGCAACAGCGCCCTCAACACAAAACAACAAGTCCAGTGAGCACAAGATTTAGCAGAAAACGCTCCACGGCGTAAAATTCTGAAATCAAGCCCGTGGAGCGTTTTCTGCTAAATCTTGTGCTCACTGGACTTGTTGTTTTGTGTGGTAGAGGGCGCTGTTGCTCTTTATCACTATTTTGAAATCTTCGTTGGTCTATATAGACTTTTGTGTTGAGTTTCTTGAGCCGCCATCAAACTGCGTCTCGCTGATGACGGCCAAATAGCCAGAAACCGGTTCGAGACTGTTTGATGGCGGCTCAAGAAACTCTGTCGTATTTTTCTCTGTTTGAATAATGCGGTTTGCCACCTTTTGGTAATTTGAGTGTCCCGGGCTTGATTTCAGAATTTTACGCCGTGGAGCGTTTTCTGCTAAATCTTGTGCTCACTGGACTTGTTGTTTTGTGTGGTAGAGGGCGCTGTTGCTCTTTATCACTATTTTGACATAATTAATAGTTATATACTTATGGTATACCTATCTACCTACCTATAGAGGTAGGTACATTAGATACGTAATATTTACAAAATTACCAGTACCCTAATACCTATTACCATATCTACAACAATATGTGCCTATTATACAGGGTGAGTTTGAAAGACTCCACATCCTTTATACCACAGAATCTACTGTTCAAATGATGAAGCTTGGTGCAAAAATTATTGGTCAATTGTGATTCCTCTTGATGTTATAAGCCGCCAAAGATCTTTATTTTTAAACGTTCTTTTTAAATATCTTTCGAAAGGTGTATCGTAGGATTTTGAATTTTTGCACAACATTGTTAGAGACCAACATGCAACTACTGATGGTACTTAGACATTATGCAAAAAGCGGATCCCTGTTATACAGGGTGGCCCCGATGTTATTTGCCCTTGAACTTTTTTATGTTTGAAAATATTGCTAATTTGCCTATCTGGCCGTATTCCCCGTTGAATTGTAAAACTGTTTTGGCTCTTAAAATCTTTCGAAAAAACTAACCACTCACGAGGAAAATTGAAAAAACCGAAAACATTATCATACTGATAAACCTACAATTTCGATAAAAATCAAAGTGTACGTTGACACGCATCACATTTCAACTGTTTTTTTGCATTGAAGGTGTTGTCCTACATCTGTGCCCAGAACCATTGCTCATCACAACTGAAGAAAAACCATTGATGGTAATTTCACTTTTTTATGAGGTAGATTCATGATTGGTTTTAAGGTGATTACCTGCATCATGTTTTCGGTTTTTTCAATTCTTCTCGTGAGTGGTTAGTTTTTTCGAAAAATTTTAAGAGCCAAAAAAGTTTTAGAATTAAACTGGGAATACGGCCGCATAGGCAAATTAGCAATATTTTCAAACATAAAAAAAAGTTCAAGGGCAAATAACATCGGGGCCACCCTGTATAACAGAGATCCGCTTTTTGGATAATGTCTTAAGTACCATGAGCAGTTGCTTCTTGGTCTGTAACAATGCTATTTAAAAAGAACGTTTAAAAATGAAGATCTTTGGCAGCTAGCTTATAACATCAAGAGGAATCACAATTGACCAATAATTTTTGCACCAAGCTTCCATCATTTGAACAGTAGATTCTGCGGTATAAAGGATGTGGAGTCTTTCAGACTCACCCTATATGACTAAACTTAAGTGAACAAATTTTGCACTCCCTGACCCATTTCTGTGTCCTGAGTTTTTGGCAAAGACTTATTTCAAATAACGACACTTGATGGTGGTGAAAACAATTTAAATGTTAGCCAATCAAGATAAGTAAGTACCTATACCTAATCGTGTTTTACAATTTGCCAGTGCCAGTGCAATAATATCGCTTTTGCATCATCATCATCAGGATTCCGTGATAAAGATGATCGTGTAATAACACAGGTGTGTAATTACGTTGTTGGGGTCACTCAGAAGTGGGCGTAGAGATGGGGAGGGGCCCTAATCCAGCCAAGCCATCAGGCATGACAGCATCAAAACATTACTTATTTGATTTTATTTATGACCGACTTTACACACAGATATATTATGTGTTTCACTATTTATTTTTTTGTTTCAGATGATGGCCCTGAAGACGGAGAGAATGCGCAAGATCCACGTCAAAGACCTCAATGATTTGTTGATTTGCACACTGTGTAACGGGTACCTGATTGATGCAACTTCTCTGGTGGAATGTCATCACGTCTGTACGTATACACAGTAAATCTCATAAAATTACGATTATTGAAATCGAAATGCAATTTCAGTTTGTCGTGGCTGCATACTGCGTCACTTCGAAAACAGCAAAACGGGATGTCCCACGTGCAACACGGTCTACAAGAAGAAAAACCACACCGTGTTTAGAGCGGACCCCCAAATTCAGGCTGTAGTGTATAAAGTTGTTCCTGGATTATATTCCAAAGAAATGCAAAGGAGAGAGGATTTCTATAGGAGTTCTGGGGTTAGGGCGAGCAGTTCGTGCAGCGATGACAGCGTCCTTGAACGCGAACGAGACCTGATCAACGAGGAAGATGCGCTAATGGTAAGTTCAAACTATTTATTCTCCGCGTTTGCCGCTTTCTAACGACTAGTTTTTTAGATTCAGTGTCAGGTCGGTGATAAAACGGAGTTTTACGGACCGGAGGATTTGATTTCCCTGTCGCTGGAATATTATCAACAACGGTTAGATAAAATCGCCCTCGATAGAAAGAATCTGGCTTTAAAAGACCAAAAATGTGATTTGGCGACTAATCATAAAATGAATGGGTCGAGCAAGTGTAATAAAGAGGAGAGGGAAAATGACTGCAAGGATCCAAAGATGGGGGATAAAAGATTTCTGCAGGGTCCTGCGGCAGTTTCGATGAAGCACCTACAGAAGTTTGTTCGGATGAAATTTGCGTTGACTTCCAACCACAAGGTAAGTGGCTGCTATGCTTTTATACACAAGATTTTCAGTTTCTGGAAGACCTTAGGTATACTTCTGAGGTTCAGTTCAGTTGTAAGGATACTGGGTTCTAAAATTTATATATAACTTCATAAGTATTCCTAAAAAAGGGATGAAATTTTAAAGCAACACTTATCAACCCTTCTTGTAACTAATGTTCGAAAGAAACTTGCAACAAAATTAAAATTAAGGGATACATTTTGAGTATTTTGACATCAAAGATATAGGAAACAGTCTGAACTGACCATGTTAATGTCTTTTTTCTACGACCACTTAAGAAAGTTGTAAATATCGCACAATTAAGTCGGCGCGAAAGTTGACACTAGCACACGCGTGTGTTAGTGCTGTGCGATATAATATCGCACAGTTCCGCCCACGTCGCGTGGCAACGCGCATTAACATAGCAGGCTAAATTTCAAAATTTAATAAATTTTGACACTTGCTGTTTTTTGTTGATAACGATGATAAAAAAGAGAAATTTATGAATTATGAAGAATTAATTTTTTGTTGTGGTTCGTAGGAAAAATATACTGTACACAACTTTGCACGAAAGTGTCTATACAATGCACTCGTATATGATATAAGCCACTTTCGTAGCTCGTTATGTAATATACCTACTATTTCAATTGCGTCTTTTAGGAACAATTGATCATTTAAATATAGTTCACGATGCTAATAATTCGAATTTTCTTTATAGAGCTAAAGGCATTCAATATACCTACCTTGAATAAAGATTATTTGAATTTAGATCATCTTGAACTAAATAACAAAGGTGTCACAATTTTAATTACCTAAGTCAAACGAAATTACCGCGACACTATTGTAATACTCCACCTTTGATCAGTAGAAATACATTCATTGTGTGTGATTTAACAGAACTGTTGAGGAAAAATACGGGTTTGAAACACATTCACGTTCAGGAAGTTTACACTCCTGAAATGTATAGCAGTAGATACAAGGAGACACTGTAAAATTACAATTATTGTTGGTAAGACTACTACTTTAATATGTAACATTACATTGAGATAATCGAAAATTACATTCAAAGTGATGTTACATAAACACGTAACTTTACACAGAAATTCATTGGTTACAAAGTTGCCTACTATTTTCTGTGTAATCTTACACGAAATTTATTTACCAGTGAAGTATGGTTATATTAATAGAGGTACGAAAATTTAATGATGTCTGCAGATATACCGCAAGTGTATGTCGTCTGCGTTGTGGCTGGTTAAAGCCGCTCATGCGTCGGGGGTCATTACGTGAAATAAATTGCACCCCATTTTACCTACATTTTACCCCCACACCCGATTTCTCGTTTTATCCGTAACTCACTTTTATTATCCAAATTTACCGTAAAAAGAATTAGTAACCACTACAACTGATAGGCTAACTAATTATTTATAGTACGCAAATACATAGTTTTAGGGCACTGCCATCATTCAAATGTTCTTTATTCTGCTGTACCTATAATAGACCCGAAAGGGTAAAAGAGCCGTGCTGAATTCTTCAGTAATAAAATTAGTTTGAAATTCCAGTTTAAAAATTTGATGCAATTACGAACGAGGATTTAACTCTTTACGAGGGTTTCTGGCCAATCAAGTGAAAATTATATCGGAAATTTTTCTGTCAGGTTCCTACTGTCATCAGGATTTTGTACTTAGGTGCGTGAAATTTTCACTTATATAATCTCTTATGAGCATTAATTCTTTCCGGAAATTTTTGGAATGCATTCCAACAACGTATTAATCGGCCCGAGTGGAACACGAGGGCCCGATTACGTTATTGGGATGCACGACTAAAATTTCCAGGAAATCAATTAATGCTCGAATGCAGATTCGGTAAGAAAATAGCAACGATACAGCCACAAAAATTGAATAGAATAGTTATTTACGTAAAGAGTATGGAAAGACGCTTTACATGTAAGTTACGTATTAAATTTTTTAGGCGCTCGCAACATATTATCTGTGTGAAATTAAATATTTTAATTCAAATTATCTAAACTGAAAATGTGAGGGGCCTAGTAAAATCTAACACGATACAAAATCCATAATATTCCGGTGAAATTTCACCTTCCAGAATATTTCGGTAAAATTTTACTTTCCCTGACTTCGACTTTCCCGGACTAGTCCGGTCCTAAAATTGACCGGAAAAACTAATATTTCACTTTCCCGGAATAGTCCGGAAAAGGCTACTTTCCGGTCGAGCGCCTAAAATAGTTATTTACGTAAAGAGTATGGAAAGTGATCTTTCCTGGACGAATAGGCAGATTTCAGGCTGACGCCGTAGGCGGAAGCCTGAAAGCCTGCGAGTCCAGGAAAGACACTTTACATGTGAGTTACGTATTAAATTTTTTAGGTGCTCGGAACATATTTTCTGTGTGAAATTAAATATTTTAATTTAAATTATCTACACTGAAAAATGTGAGGAGCCTAGTAAAAATTAACACGATAACAAAATCCATAATATTCCGGTGAAATTTCACTTTCTAGAATATTTCGGTGAAATTTCACTTTCCCGGACTAGTCCGGGAAAGTTGATTTTCCGGTCCCAAAATTGACCGGGAAAATTAATTTTTCACTTTCCCGGACTAGTCCGGGAAAAGCCACTTTCCGGTTCTAAAAGTGACCGGAAAGGTTAACTTTCCGGTCGATCGCCTAAAAATGATTTTGTTCAACATGTATCAAGTTGTAAGAGCAAATATCCATGGCGACGTCTAATAATTGTGATTTTTGACATTTAATTTGACATAAAAATTTCCACCTATTAATTTCGATTAGGTTGGTCTAGGTATCAAAAATTTCCAGGAAATCCTCGAGTTGCCATGGTAAACACACATCAAAAATCAATTTTTCTATTGGCTAATGATTGCTAATGATTAGTATCGTGATCCCTAAAATTTCCAGAAATTTATTTTTGACATTTGCTCCAGATTTTTTGCCGCGGAAATCAGTCGTAAATGTCAAAAAATTTCCGGAAATGTTGGTGTCACTCGTGGTATTATACATATACGAAAATTAGTACTAAAATTATAACATCTTGTCAAGCGGCCCTAAGTTACAAAAAATACAATCAAACACGCAGCTTAGCGGTTTTATCAACTTCTAGAACTGTACTACTTATACAGGGTGTCCCAGATTCAATGTGACGGGCAATATTTCCGTCGTGGCTCGAAATTAAATTCTGAATATTGGCTGGAGTATATTTCGACGTCCGGTAAATCTTTTCAGAGAATGCACTCATATACTTCACTTCCGGTTATACCGAAAGTTGACATCACTTTTGTTATTTTAAATCACAACCCACATTTTTTTTGACGGAATCGGTCCAAGCTTGTCAAATGTAGTCTGAAGAACCCAGCATGTCAACTGTTTGCATATACTTAATGGAAATGAAACTTTTGTCCTACGTCACAACTAAAATAATTGCTACCGCTAATACAATTAATACCAGCTGTTACCAGTAAAGGCTATCCGAAAGGTAATTTTTCAAACTATTTTTGTAGGAATTCACATTGAACTCAAAATTCAAAAAACGACAACGGGAGAATTTTTTCATCTGTGCGTAAGACAAAAGTTTCATTTCCATTAGGTATACCAGCCTTTTTCATTTTACAAAAATGTTTTGATAATTTAATAAAATCGAGCCAGAAATATCTCTTCAACACTCACCGTTCGTTTCATTCCAGGCGCCGTATAGGGAAATAACACGGGAATAGTATATTGTATATTTAGAGCCGAAAGTGTAAGATTTCCGCACGACTCGTGGATATTACCGCCCGAGGCCGAAGGCCGAGGATGGTAACCACGAGAGTGCGGAAATCGCACTTTCGGCTCGAAATATACATACTATTTTTCCTATTTTTGTGCAAAAAAGCCATAATAGAGGCTCTTGTAGTCTTATTTTGAATGAATCTGCATTAATTCAGAAGGAATCAGCTTGCTGTGCAATCTGATGATGGCATGGTAACGTAATTGTAAGATAAACAAAAACGTCAACTTTTTGCAAAATTTAATTTTTGCGCTCAAATATGAATGAAACTTTGGAAGAAATGGCCTGCCCATCTGAAATAGAAGAAGAAGCTGCAGCAGCAACCATGGATTTATTGCCAGTTAAGTCGCGGGAAAGGTACGAACTGGCGTACACCCAGTTCAGTGAATGGTGCAGAGCGAAGAAGGTTATGATCCTCAACGAAAAGGTATTTTTGGCATATTTTTCCGAAAAGTCAAAAACCAAGAAGTCTTCCACACTTTGGTGCACCTACTCAATGTTGAAGGCAACTTTAAACGTGAAAGAAAACTGCGATATTAGCAAATATAATAGGTTAATCGCATTTTTGAAACGTCAAAGCGATGGTTACAGACCAACGAAGTCGAAGATTTTTTCCAAAGAAGATTTGGACACATTTCTTAAAGATGCCCCAGATGAGCAGTATCTTATGATGAAGGTGAGGGCAACACCATTTTTAAAGAAATATTCATTAATTTTATTAATTTAAGGTTATTTTTATTATGGGAATTGCCGGGGCTCTTCGCCGAGACGAATTGAAAAAAATGAGAGTAGACGACATTGAAGACCTGGGGGCCCTTTTAATAGTGAAAATTCCAGAAACTAAAACAAAAATTCAACGCACATTCACGATTACGCAAAATTCTCAGGCCGACATAAATATGTTAGAAATTTACAGGAAATATGCTTCTCTTCGTCCATCCAAAATGAATGATCGCAGCTTTTTCATTAATTTTCGAGAGGGAAAATGCACCTGCCAAGTTGTTGGGATAAATACCATTGGGAAAATTCCAAGTCAAATTGCCGCTTTTCTCCAATTACCAGAGGCAGCCAGCTATACGGGTCATTGTTTCCGCCGATCTTCGGCAACACTGTTGGTGAATAATGGAGGAGATTTATTGAGTTTGAAGCGACATGGGGGGTGGAAGTCATCAGCGGTGGCCGAAGGTTATCTAGCCGATTCTATTGAAAATAAGAAGAGAATTTCCAACCAGATTCTTTACAAGGGTGCTCCTGAAACGGCGGTAGTTCCTTCTTCGAGCAAACAGGAAACAGCAACCATCCCAGAAGCCACTGCAGCACCTAAAGCTCCAATATTGTCTGGGAATCAGGACATTTCAGTGTTGACCAATTTAAATAACACTCTAACTAATAATTGTGCTAATATTTCCTTACCATCTGGAATTAGTATTAGCAACTGTACAAATTCTTGTATTACTTTAAATATTGTTCTTAAATAGTTTGCATATTTTAAAATTAAAAGAAAATGAAAATAAATTGTTTTCATAAAGTGTGCGGAAAAATGAATTTCCGCACGCTTTTAATTTTTCCGCACCTTTATGTTATTTTCCCACCCGTGAGTGGAAATTGCCTACTTTCGGCACACATTTTAGTGCCGAAAACAGTCTTTTTTGCACAAAAATAGGAAAAAGTGTTTTTATTTTTTGTTTGCTCCTGAAACTGGTTCCGGCCAAATCTGAGTAATACGGTCAATGGGCCTCAGTGTCCTCTACGCATGAAAAAAAAATGGACCTGAAATGCCCCCTTCTTAAAACGGGAGGACCGGTTGAAAATTGGAATTTTAAATTTCGCGGGCGTCAATTCAGCGCTGTTTGACATCTCCGAAAACTAAACTTCCAGTGGCGGCTTTCACAATTTCTTGAGTTTTCGCTAACGTCATTTAGTTACTTTTTTGGAATTTCTACAAATTATTGAATGAATTCTGAGACGAAATAAACCGGCGCATTTTTGCAATAGTACCAGAGAGTCTTGGTGTCAGAAACTTTACTAAAGAAAAGACACTATGAAGGTAACCTCACAAAAATTTTGTCTTTGTTCGCTACAACCAGGCCGCATTTATTAACATTTTAATTCTCGAGGTAAGTCTCTGTTTATAGTTAAAACTGTCTTAATCGTTGTTTTGCTTCAGTTAAGAATATTTTCGTATATAATATCCCGCGTGTGAGGGATATTTCCGGAAATTTGCCCGCGCTGTTATACAAGTGCTTGTTGCAACGAAAACAGACCGAGCGCGTAGCGCGAGGTCTGTTTTCTTGGGGCAACAAACACGTGTATCAGACAGCAAGGGCAGATTTCCTTAAATATCCCAAACACAAGGGATATTCAGCCAGAAAATCGCCTGAAGTAAATAAATTAAATAAAAAGTCATGCATTTATTGCAGTATGAAATAATAGGTAAATTCAGTTTTTCGTAATTATGCTTATTCGCGTCTCTTGAAAATTGCTGGGGCGATTTCCTGGAAATCACCCCGACCCAGGGTGATTTTTTCCTGGAAATCACCCCGACCCAGGGCGATTTCCTGGAAATCACCCCGACCCAGGGCGATTTCCTGGAAATCACCCCGGGTGATTTCCGTTGATATAAAAAAGTGAGGGCGATTTTCACTGGAATATCACAGACTACGAGAAGGGTTGGTTGAATGAGGAAATGGCCAATATTCAGTTACCATGAACCTGGTACCAAATTCTGTTAAAGAATAACAATATGGAGAGCCACTAAAGGCTAGGTAGCACAGAAGGTAAGGCGAAGGTCTTGCTTAAAAGTTGGTGTGTCGATAGACCTTACGAGTCACAGCGAAGACAAGGATGGTTCTGATATTTAGGGTGGATACGCCTTACCAACCACCTGTAAGGCTGATGGAAAAGGCACCTGCAATCTCCACTCCAAGGCCTGGAAGCTGGTGGTGATGGCCTTGCCTAGACTAGTGGCTTCGGCTGTGCCGAGGAATCTGTTGCAGGAGTTACCATGCCCTGCTTGTCCCCTGGGACAAGATGTGCCTTTGCCCCAACAGTTATTTAACCGCGGAGTGCATGTTTGAAGTGTGGACGAAGATATGTAGGTAACTGGCTTGCCAAATTTTAATTGTTTTATTCTAAAAATGTTAATAATTAATAAAATAGCATACCTAGGTCTTATGGGCCTTATTTCTAGATATTTTAGTTGATAATTCACAATTTAATGTTGAAATTTTGAATAAATTCTTGAATAATCAAATTAGCGATTTTATGACCGCTATATGCTGTACCGACTGCTCATATAAATGAAACAATATAACTTAGATAATTATTGTCACTACAATATCTCTTGAAGATAAACACATCAAAAATATAAGCAGCAAAAATTTTATTATTTACTTACTATTTATTTTATTTGTTATTAGACTGGACTGTAAGGTGAGAAAGTAATAAAGTTCCTCGCGAGGATTCAATTTACAAAACAAATATAGCAAAACATAATTAAGGGAACGGTGGTAGGTTGCAAAATATTCATAACTGAAGCAAAACAACGATTAAGACAGATTTAACTATAAACAGAGACTTGCCTCGAGAATTAAAATGTTAATAAATGCGGTCTGGTTCTAGCGAAGGAACCAAAGACAAAATTTTTGTGAGGTTACCCTCATAGTGTCTTTTCTTTAGTAAAATTTTTGACACCAAGACTCTCTGGGACTATTGCAAAAATGCGCCGGTTTATTTCGTCTTAGAATTCACTCAATACCTAATTTGTAGAAATTCCAAAAAAGTAAGTACCTAAATGACGTTAGCGAAAACTCAAGAAATTGTGAAAGCCGCCCCTGGAAGTTTCGTTTTCGGAGATGTCAAACAGCGCTGAATTGACGCCAGCGAAATTTAAAATTCCAATTTTCAACCGGTCCTCCCGTTTTAACAAGGGGGCATTTCAGGACCATTTTTTTTTCATGCGTAGAGGACATTGAGGCCCATTGACCGTATCACTCAGATTTGGCCGGTACCAGTTTCAGGAGCAAACAAAAAATAAAAACACTTTTTCCGTGTTATTTCCCTATACGGCGCCTGGAATGAAACGAACGGTATATGTATGTATGTATGAAATAGTATGGCTTTTTGATAATAATTTTCGGCTTGTTAGTTGCGTTGCCATGGAAGACACAATGTCATAAAAGGCAAAAGCAACTACTAACTATAGATGTTTTTAATTGCCTCAAACGCCTTACATCAATCACGTTTGCCAGCCTAAACGATTTCATTAAATAATATCAAAAAAATGTTGTAACATAAAAACGGCTGGTGCATGCTGGGGTTTTTAGACTACATTTGACATGCTTGAATTGATTCTGTCAAGAAAAATGAAGGTTGCTATTAAAATAACAAAATTAATGTCGACTTCCGGTAAAACCGGAAATGAAGTATATGAGTGTATTGACTAAAAAGATGCGCCGGACGTCGAAATATACTCATGCCAAAATTCAGAATTTAAATTCCAGTCACGGCCGAAATATTGCCCGTCACATTGAATCTGGGACAGAGTATAACAAGTGGATCCCCAAAATTTTCTAATAAACGGTGTTCGTGTATGTAATAGTTATTTACGTAATTGCGTTTTGAAAAGTTGGATTTTACACAATTAGGTAAAATGTTGTACGGAATACGTTATGAAAAGCCTAAATTGTTTGACTCGCATAATGTTGCAAAACTCGCTATCGCTCGTTTTGGCAAATATTACGGCTCGTCAAACAATATAGGACTTTTCATAACTAATTACGTACGAGTCGTAATATTTGCCAAAACGAGCGATAGCGAGTTTTGCAACATTATGCGAGTCAAACAATTTAGGTTTTTCATAACGTATTCCGTACAACATTTTACCTAATTGCGTAATATCCAACTTTTCAAAACGCAATTAGGTAATAGTTATTTACGTAATTAGTTATGCAAAGCCCTATATTGTTCGACGAGCGGTAATATTTGCAAAATTATGCGATTCAAACAACTATGGTGCTTTTCATTTTCATAGCGTATTACGAATAATACAACATTTTATCTAATTGAATAAAATCCAACTTTTTTAAAACACATAATATAGGTACTAGGTACAGAATATAAATTCAATAACTTTTTATAAGAGCCTATTCAAAAAAAGACTCTACAGGTCAAATTTAGTTTTACTCCATCATGTGAAAACTCTTCCCAAACCAAAATGATCCTATCGATAGACAACTCACCCCATCAGGCGACAACGCATTATACAAAGTCACCCCAATAACCATCTAGTATTACATTACGGTGATCAATTTATCAATAATCCGTATAAAAGGAGTAAATTCGCACTTCAAGACCGACTTGCATGCTTTATGGAGGCAGTTCACTTTGCGATTCCGAGCCCAAAGCTCATCGCATTATTGCAAGAAGGGAAGAGAGCCACAATTTCTAGTATTAACTTTTTAAAAGCCACAGGAAATTTTATATCAAAGCGATGTGTAATGTGTATCCCTGTAGATGTGGGTGTGGATTTTTTTATCAATCTGCATCACCTAGTGTAATAGAATGGTCTACCTCCTCAGACATACAGATGTGTCAAAAACGCGAGATGTTGTTTTATGAGGAATATAGACCAAGAGATTATGATTTCATTACTATTTCATGAAAGAAACGCTAACAGCAAAATAATAAAGAAAAAATGTGTTATGCCCCCCAAGAACGCATGCCTCTGACTAAAATAAAAATCTGAAAAAAGTTCAAAAGAAAGCCCTTGATAACACTAACCTATGCTCCAAATTTCAAAATCCTGCTATTTGCAATATTCGAGTAATTTTAAGAAAACCTACTTTTCGAGTATTTGAAGGGCTGTAGTTCCGTTAGGAGGCATTTTTCGACAAATATTGCAGGCTAATTTCATGACACCCTGTATAGTTAGCTGATTTTCAATAAATTACTTAATTGATTAACAATTCTTGCGTTAAATTGTTATACCTACTGAAGTAGGGTGGGCTGGTTCAGTGTTGATGATGGGTGGTACTCTTACAGTGGTTGATGGAAGTAATTGAATTACTTTTTTTTAAATGTTATTGGTAATTGTAATTCAATTACTGGCTATAAGTAATTGTAATTAAACCTTTCAATTACTTTTTTTTTCAAACTTAAAAATGACCGAAGTTTACTTTCTTTATTTTTGAATTAAAAATTGAAATATAGCTATTCCAAGAACAATAATTTGTTTTGTTTAGTTTTCAACAGTTTTCCTGTATATTGCTGCCTTCCAAGAAACTGATAATGACGCTTGGGGCCCGTCATTACAGTTAGGGATTAGCGTAACTCAACTCAATACCCTGGTCAGTCAATCGATATCATATTTAGTGTAATTTTGATCTAGTTAAACATGGGTGCAGGCCATTGGGCCAAGGGGCTGCACATCTTTTTGCTAATCGGTGGGGGGAAAATGATTTCGATTTTTCAGATGGTGAGAGGGAGGGAGACCTTCTATAATGAAGTTTTCTGAAATTTTGAATATGAACTGTGAAGTGAAAGCACTCTGTGTTCAGTCAGATTGTTTACAATAAAGAACGTTATTGCCAAAAAAATAGTTTCGGTAATTAGGATATTTTCGTAAAAAAGTAATTGTAATTGTAATTGTAATTCAATTACTTTTTTGCAAAGTAATGAGTAATTGTAATTCAATTACCCACCCAAAGTAATTGTTCTAAGCACTGTAACTCTTACTATTACGAAAGCGTAGAGCTGCCATGATATTTGCTAACTTTTTTTATTTTGTAATTTACAGAAAAAGTGTAAATTTACAGAAAAAGTGTAAATTTACAGAAAAAAGTGTAAATTTACAGAAAAAGTGTAAATTTACAGAAAAAGTGTAAATTTACAGAAAAAAGTGTAAATTTACAGAAAAAGTGTAAATTTACAGAAAAAGTGTAAATTTACAGAAAAAGTGTAAATTTACAGAAAAAGTGTAAATTACAGAAAAAGTGTAAATTACAGAAAAAGTGTAAATTTATGTTTTCGTTCTGAGAGCACCGTTACCGAGTTGTACAGGGTAGTCCAAACGCATTAATCAGCTTGATAACAGCCCGATAAAAAATATAGCAAAATGGCTCGTAATCCTGCACTCTGAAGAAAAATGTTTTCCTTTGTAACGAAATGCGCCATTTGTTGTAAAGAAACTTATAATTAGGCCCCGTTAAAATCCTTTAGTGGGCGTGTGCAATTAGTGGGAGGCATGTGGTAAGACGAGGACGATTGCATCGGTTGCACATATGATGAAATGCGTTGTTGCCGGATCTCCGCGCGAAATTTGAATTAATGGAAATTTAAAAATTTACTGTTCGATTTATCAAAAAAATTAAATTATCACCATAGAGAAGGACTCACAGGGAATCCAAAAAAATAGAAACATGGGTGGTGCCATTAAAAAAATAAATATTACTCATTGTTTATCGCTAAATTATGCAAATTGCAAATTGCGACGAAATGAAGGTAATTTATTCTAATTTACATTGGATTTTTATTTTATTTATTTATCTTATTGCTTGGCCGTGAGTGCCGTGTATTAATACATTTGAACTACCCTGTACAACTCGGTAATGGTGCTCTCAGAATGGAAACAAATTTACAGTTTTCTGTGAATTTACACTTTTTTCTGTAAATTTACACTTTTTCTGTAAATTTACACTTTTTTCTGTAAATTTACACTTTTTCTGTAAATTTACACTTTTTTCTGTAAATTTACACTTTTTCTGTAAATTACAAAATAAAAAAAAGTTAGCAAAAATCATGGCAGCTTTACGCTTTCGTATACTGAACTGAACTGTACCTATTTGAATTGTATAAATTTTGTTAGCAAATACAGGCAATTTCTTGTTATAAATAAGAAACACCACCATAAGAAGGATATAATTATGTGCAACAATGTATCACATCGTGCATTCCCAATAACATCGTGGCGCCCTCATTTAGGCACATGCAGAAGATACAGGAAGATGATGGGTATATGAATTATGAACACCCATAGGTCTCCAAATAAAAATTTTTGCCACAGACCGAAAATTGCCTTCCTCATGACAGCTTATAAATTAGTTATAATAATGCATCATGGTTCATATACAACGGATATAACGATAAAGATAAGACAAGGATTGTGGATAATGGACGAAAACAGTGTTCATTCAAGCTGCCAAGTGGATAAGATACACTGATGGTATGGTACCATCAGTTTTGGTCACGGTTTTTAGTTTAGTTTCTGTTCTGTCAGCATTCTTATCAGTTGAAAGCATTTGAAAAAGTGTGCTTGAGGGAGGCTGAAACCTGGAAAATGAAGCTTGGAAAAGATGCCAAGTTTCTGTCCGATATATTTTTTATCCCTTGCCGCTCACCCTTTGTATAGGTACGCAAACTAATATTTCCTATTCTCAAAATCTTATATTATCTTATCGTTATCCGTTTATCTT
Source organism: Pycnomerus fuliginosus (assembly GCA_963924575.1). Lineage (NCBI taxonomy): Eukaryota > Metazoa > Arthropoda > Insecta > Coleoptera > Zopheridae > Pycnomerus > Pycnomerus fuliginosus. The sequence goes on along the minus strand of OZ004625.1, from coordinate 5,855,500 downwards.
TTTGTATGAAGCAGGCATTAATTATTAGTATCAATTCAAGAATCGTTTTCGAAAAATCCTCTAAAGTTTTCTACATAAATAAAAATAAGTACGGATATTGTACGAAGCGCTCAGTCTGCTTACGTCTAAAAAAATGAAGATTTTATCTTTTATCCTTACCCGCAAGTTGAATGCTAAAAAACACGACTTCACAATTTTACGGATGTTTCTGGCTTTTTCAAAATTTCACAAAAATCTGCAGAGTGGTTAAAAAAGTCGTAATTGATGTCCATTTCGGATGCAAGATCGATTTACAATGGGTTAATTACAATAGACTTCTAATCCATCACATTTTTAGTCGAGAAATTACAATTTTTCACCGAATTTACCAAAACCTTCGACGAATTTCTAATTTCTATAATTAATTCTAATTTATTCATTGTTGTCTCTATCATAAAAGCGGTTCATTGAATTCTCAAAACTGTTTTGAAAGATGAGCAGAATTTTTCAAGAGCTTTCATTTGAGATTTGATAGGAGTGGGGGTGAAGTTAACGGTAAGAGATACGGATTCGGTTAAATTACAGTGAAAAGTTGCATCACTATTTCTTTGTGATTAAGAATCCAGGAGCGAAATCCGCGATATGTTAATTCGCTCCTGAGTTATTCCGAAAAATCTGAAAATTGCGATTTCAAATAAAAATTAATAACAATTGATACCAGTAAAATGAAAGTTGTAACTTTCGTATTGTTGATAACTGTCAATCGAATGATATGCACAGAATTTTTCTAGGAATTCTAGATTTTGAGTAATGGCAGTCAACTTTTGATTCTCTTATGGCCGCCATATTGAATTTTGACACTATGTGATACAGAAAAGAATTGACTTTTCAAAAATGTACCTAATCATTAATCAATATGAATTTTTTTTTAAATATCATCAAAATTGTAAAATTGGTATGAATAATTCGTAAAATTAGTGTATGACTTAAAAAAAAGTAAAAATATACCTAAAGGAAATGAAACTTTCGTCTTACGCACATCAGATGAAAAAATTCCCCCGTTGTCGTATTTTGAATTTTGTCTAAAAAAATAGTTTGAAAGATTATACCATTCGGATATTGCCTTTACTGGTAACAGCTGGTATTAATTGTATTAGCGGTATAGCAATTAATTTAGTTGTTATGTAGAACGAAAGTTTCATTTCCTTTACGTATAGTACAGCCGAAGTAATTGAAAATGAACAGGGGCTGAGGGTAAACGGGTGCACGGTAACATTCTAAGATACCGGATTTTTTGCGGCCGAGTGTTCGGCAGCGGTTTGAGTGGAGTTTTCTACCTGAATTGAAATGAACTAATGGAAAGGGTGGCTACATTTATGAAACATACGCGGAAACATTTCAATGAAACAAATTAACCGTAGGTAATCGTTATTAATGTGCGAATGCGTTATTCATTAATCGTTAGTTTCATTAACTAATTAAGGATTTTTAAAACTTCTTTTAATGACCTTTTTATTTAAATTAACGTTATATCGCTACAATGGACCACCCCAAAGAAAAAAAAATCGCTTTTTTTATTATACTTGCAAAGTTCAACCAATTTCGATGTTATCAACTAGTCTGCAACGTAAATGTTCAGCCAGCTATACGAGGATATGAGGGACACTCCGCCCACTAACTACACACCCACTATGACGTCATATATGCTTACCCGGAATTTTAAAGATTTTTTATTAAAAGACTACGAAGCTTTGAAATATTTTATTTGCTGAGAAGGTCCTGACGAAGTGTATTCTTAATGATTCTATCATTTTAAAAAATTGGTGTAAAGGCCCATTTTCTAAATCCATTAATCGCTGATAAAATGCTAATATTCTAGTCCGGGTAGCAATGAACAGCTTCGGTTTAGTAATTTTATAGTAATTTTCATACTGGAGGTAACTAAAGTCTTACTACTTAAAGATTACTCAAATCTTACGGGATAGTGGCTAATGGCGGCAATTTTAATTTTTCAAAAATTGACATCTCACAAACGGTAATAGATACGAAATTTTATTAAATTAGAAAAAAGTAGTTTTTCAGTGTAGATTAACAATCTGAAAAAAAATTCTGATATCTAGATTGGTTACTGAAATATATACTGAAAAGACTAAAAATTAACGTGTTATAACTTATGGTTATTAATCGGCATATCATTATGAAATTTGGTTCAATTACATTCCCTTGCACGATGAGCAAAGCGGGACGACGAAAACTTATAAGCTTTCTAGATTAAAATTCGAAATATTTCAGTTTTTTCAGTATATTTCAGAAAATAAACCAGATATCTCGAAAACAAGCTTGCTGAACTGACATACCAAAAATACTCAATGCCTCCCGGACTATCCCTTGGGATTGGTCAATTTGAATCATTGTGAAATTTGTTATTGCTCGGTAAGAGGTAATGGAAATAATCGCTTATATTAGGGACACCCTGTATAAGTCATGGTTAAATAACGACAGCTGTTGTTGCTAGTGTAGGAAGTTTCTGATTGTTTATATTTTTTATAAGAAAAGAAAAAGTTGCCATTAATTCATTTTCGACTTCTGAGTCTTGCTGTTTGGATCCTTAATTAATTAATGAAACTAACAATTACCTGATGATTAACGAATTCGCACATTAATGACGAATACGGTTAATTTGTTTCACTTATAATCTCATAAGAGCATTAATTCTTTCCGGAAATTTTTGGAGTGCATTCCAATAACGTATTAATCGGCCCGAGTGGAACACGAGGGCCCGATTACGTTGTTGGAATGCACGACTAAAATTTCCAGGAAATGAATTAATGCTCGAATGCAGATTCGGTAAGAAAATAGCAACGATACAGCCACAGAAATTGAATAAAAGCGATTTTTGACATTTAATTTGACATAAAAATTTCCACTTATTAATTTCGCTTAGGTTGGTCTAGGTAGGTATCAAAAATTTCCAGGAAATCCTCGAGTTGCCATGGTAAGCACACAGAAATCAAATTTTCCATTGGCTAATAATTAGTATCGTGCGATTTTCAATCAAATCCAGCAATGTTTCCGATTACGTTTCAAAAATGTAGCCATCCTTTCCATTAGTTCATTCCAATAAGTAAGATTACATTATTTTGTTAGGTGAGTGGATAGGTATTCAATTCAGGTAGAACAGTCTATTCAAACCGCTACCGAACACCTGGCCGTAAATCCGGTATCTTAGAATGTTACCGTGCACCCGTTTACCCTCAGCCCCTGTTCATTTTCAATTACTTCGGCTGTACACTATAGCTTTTTTAATCCCTTTTGACGTTTAAAATTATTTCAATTCAATAAAATAGATTTTGATGTTGTGTGACTCATGTTTTTTCAAAAAAGTTCTTGCTGGTTACATTTTTGAAAAGCTATTTTTTTTGTGTCAGATGGTGCCAAATTTCAACATGGCGGCCATAAGAGAATCAACATCTAGAAGGCCTATAAAAAATGTTTCGATTCCATTTCATTGACAGCGTCAAAAATATCAAGTACCATAAGGGAGATATTAATTAACTTTTTTTATTTAAAATCGCAAATTTTCACGTTTTTTGGAATAACTCAGGAACGAATTAACATATCGGGGAGATCTCTTCAGATTCTTAATCACCAAAAAATAGTCTAATTTTTCTCTAATTTAACTGACTCCGTAACTCTTACCATTGAAGAGATGCCAACAGTGAGCAGTGAAAAAGGAACCAGCCTGTATAAATATCATGATATTTTCGAACCCTCAGTTAAAGACAGACACTTGCATTACAAAAACTTCTTGTAAGCAAAACGTTCCATTATTCTGATGAAACGAATTCAAATTTCTCCCTATTTTTTATGAACAACTTTAAGAACAAAACGTTTGTCAGATATATTATTTGACATTTAGTACAGTCAATTTAGAGATTTTCATGGAAGTAATTCGTAACAAGCATTTTTTTGCTGTAATGTACTCGTCTTTCCATTCTCTTTGACAGAAAAAAAGTTCAATTACCTTCGATGAGCGGAAGACCAAAAAAAATGGCCGCCATTTTGAAAATTTCAGTTTTTTCTAATTTATAGAAAAACCGTAAGGAATATCAATGACAGTGTTCTTACAAAAAAGGTGCCGAATGAAAAGACCTATCCACTGATGTGCATAACATAATACTTCGATGAGCGGAAGACCAAAAAAAATGGTCGTTATTTTCAAAATTTCAGTTTTTTCCAATTTATAGAAAAACCATAAGAGATATCAACTACAGTGTTCTTACGATGAATATGCAGAATGAAAAGACCTATCCATCGATGTGTATAACAGAATAATTCGATGGCCATTTTGAATCTTCAGTTTCTTCGAATTTACAAGCAAATCTTAACAGATATAAATAATAGTGTTCTTACAAAAGAAGTGCAGAATGAAAAGACCTCCATTGATGTGTATAACATAACACTTTGATGATAAAAAAATGGCCCTCAATTTTGAAAATTTCAGTTTCTTCGAATTTACAGGCAAACCTTAACAGATATCAATAATAGTGTTCTTTTCTTACAAAAGAGATGCAGAACGAAAAGACCTAATCCACTGATGTATAACACATAATAATTATTAGTTTGCCTCTTAAAATTTATCACATATCTATATATACCCATGCATATAGGCATGGCGTGATAGTCAATTTGGACATGAAAGGGCTCAATCTCAATTTTAGATAGTTACGACAATCCACTAGGTACGAAAGGCGAAGAACGAAAACGAAGATCCAAACAAGCTCCTGTTATTTTCTTACAAAACAGTATGACTGTAGTGTCCACTCAGGTTGAATTTTTGGGAAACAATGAAAATAAAATATCTTTCACTATGGAAACACTGGACAACTTCGGTGGAAAAATGCACTATCACTAGAAACACCCAAAGCTTCGGCTTTGATAATGAGCACATTGTGTTCGAAACGCGTCAGCAGTGAAAATCAAGTGTTTCGGTGTAGTGGGGTGTTTCTAGTGATAGTATAAAATATCTTTATTTACAAACCTCACATAACAATTATTTAAATGACTGTTGTCATTTCTATGACACCATTATTAGCGGAGTGTTAAACTCCGGAGGAGTTTAAATCCATCATTATTTGCAATTTTGCAAAGTGTCAAAGTGACGCACAACAGACGTGAGTAGAAAAATTTCGATTTTTTCGTTTGAAAATAAATTATTGTATTTATTCGGAGTTTAAGCGACATTATGTGACTCGTCTGGATAAACTTCCGTACTCCGTCACATAATGTCTTACTTAAACTCCTAATAAAATAAATATCTAATATGTTTACGACCTGGAAAAGCTGCAAAACCGGACAGTCACAGATATTAAAAATTTGAGGTACAAATTATCGGATTTAGCCAGCATACTGCCTTTCATTCATGCACTATTAGGTTGTGACACAACCTCATCATGTTTTAAAAAAGGTAAGAAATCGGTTCTGAACCTTTTTAAGCAAAATACTAGCCCCCGAAGAAATTTTAAATTTAATTTTTTGTAAGTGCAGAAACTCTAATTGTGCCAAAGCTTGTTACTGCAGAAGATTTGGCATGGAGTGTTCGGTAATGTGCACCTATTGTGATGGAACATTGTGTCTAAATGCTTACAAACAAGAACAAGAATATAATCAAGATGTCGAGTGAGACACTGATTTTGTCAAATACCTGCAATAATTTAAACTTAATTATTTTTCACATTTTGTAGTTACAGTGGTTATTTGTTTAACAAGGCAAAATTGAACACATAATTTTTTTGCCGCAAAAGAGGCAGTAAAAATGCACTTTCAATTTTAATTTTTTTTGAGAAAATTTCTTGGCAATCAGCAACTGTAATAAAAAAAAAAGCAAAACTGCATCATCACTGCAGGTCTTTTCATTCTGTACTTCTTTTGTAAGAACACTGCTATTGATATCTGTTAAGGTTTGCTTGTAAATTCGAAGAAATAGAAATTTCAAAATGACGGTCATTTTATTTATCAACAAATTATTATGTTATACACATCAATGGATAGGTCTTTTCATTCTGCATATTCTTTGTAAGAGCACTGTTGTTGATATCTCTTACGGTTTTTCTATAAATTGGAAGAAACTGAGATTTTCAAAATAACGGCCATTTTTTTAGTCTTCCGCTCATCGAAGTATTATGTTATACACATCGGTGGATAGGTCTTTTCATTGCGCACGTTTTTTGTAAAAACATTGTCATTGATATTCCTTACGGTTTTTCTATAAATTAGAAAAAACTGAAATTTTCAAAATGGCGGCCATTTTTTTTGGTCTTCCGCTCATCGAAGGTAATTGAACTTTTTTTCTGTTAAAGAGAATGGGAAGACGAACACATTACAACAAAAAAATGCTTGTTACAAATTAGTTCCATGTTTGAGTGTTTTTCAAGCTAATTTGACCGTACTAATTGTCAAATTTGAAGTCTAAAATTTATGTTACGCAGGTGGAAATTACAATCTTGTCAGATTTGAGAGGTTTTACAGAACTGACTGTCATCTGCAACAAATTATACCTATCTGTATATACTTTAACAGTTAACACATTGACGAATGTAAACACTTCGTATTGGCAAGAATTTACATCAAAATGAAAAAAAACCGCAAACGTACGATGACCTATTTCTAGATAGGTAGTAAAATTATAATCTCAGTTCACTGCTTTTTTCTAATCGTCTTCCAAACACCGTGTCAGCAGAAAGTCGGTATTTTTCGCGTCGTTGCCCACAAACAATACCGCGCCTAGTTACATTGTTCCTTTTCTTTTTCCACAGGTGGATATAATCTACAAGGGGGAAGTCTTACCTGAGCATTTTACCCTCATGGACGTTGCCTACACGTTCAAATGGAAGCGAGTAAGTTTGCATGCGACCCATAATCCGCTGTGATTTGTTAAAGCATACTCGGCCTCGTAAATTAAATCGTAAATCCACACACGCCGCCGCCGCTAAAAATAGATCGTGTTTTGATCAGTTTCACAACGTTATCAAACTGGCATTTATGGTTAACATTATACTCAGTAGTGTTTTTAAAAAATAAATTTTCTACGTACCGAGGAAAAAATATTGCCCGTCATCCTCTAGTTAAATCCCACACCATTATTATCATTACGTAGTAAAACGGTGGCAGGTTATTGAACCAACCACCTCAATTAGAATTCTGACAATGTCAAAACATTGTTTTATGTTTCAGTTAAAACCGCTGCGCTTCTTCTACAGAATTTTCACCCCTTTGAAGATTCAACCAATCAAAATTGTTAATACCACTCTTTCCACGGGGGGTAAACAGTTACAAATCGTGCCGGCTGTGAAAAATACGGCTGAACAACCGAAAATCGAGTCGCCTCAGATTAAAGAAGAATGCACTAAGGAGCAAAGCGAAGAAAAAGAAAGATTGTTGGCTCACTTGCAACTGCAAAGTCGAACGAAAGTACAAAATCATGAATCTGTACCTGCACATAAATCAGGGGTGGCTAATCCCCCTGCACACGATTGCGTGTTTGATTACGAAGAACCCGATAAAGAAGAAATCAAAAGATTTGCCGAAATTCGTGATCGAGAATGGGCACTGCAAAAGAAACTCGATGAAAGTCGAGATGACGACTACCACCACTTTAGTAAAAAGAGGAAAAAGAATAAACATAATAAAAATGATTTTATGTATAAAAAACGTAAATTACACGCGGAGATTACTAACAAAGAAGAGGAACTGAAGCTTAAAGTGAAATTAACACAACCAAATGGTCATAAACATAAACACCATAAGAGTTCTTCAAGCACTGAAATGAGTTCAAAAGAAAAACTACTTCAAATGAGGCAAGTCAGGCATAAACACATTTCGAGTGAAGATAAGAATATACAAACTGCACCTAGTGGGAGTGTTTCTAAAGAAACAATCACTGAGTGTGAAGCACAACAAACTGAAATACGATTAACACCCCCGCCACCCCCGCCTCCAAAACCCCAAATTCCAGACTTGAAGATCAAAACAGTTGACGTCAAGCCTGAGGATGTAAATAAACCGCTGGAATCTACTAAGCCTGTGAACGATACGAAAACAGCCTTAAATAAAGAATGGACAAATAGAGTGCCAACAGTACAAATAGAACGCAATGAATTAACAGAGCAACAGGCTAAAAAGACTTTCTCAAATAAGGCGCCAGATCTGCAAAACAAGAAAACTTTATTGAAAACCTTCCAAAGTTACACAGATAAAAAGAACGAGAAGTTAAATGTCAAAATACCTACCCCTGTCAGCAAACCCCCAACCCCCCAACCCAGACCTCCGTCACAACTCGAACGTAAAATCGCGAATTTACAGCAACGATGCACAGTTGAAACTAAAACAGTTCTTCCAAAAACTGAAGTCAAAACTTCTGAGAAAAAATCAGATACTCCCTACCCTTCTGGTTTTACTGTAAGCAAAATCGAAGCTGGTACTAAACGGAAAATTGAAGGTGAAAGTAGTATTCAAGATAAAAGACCAAGTCTAGAAATCACTTTAATTAACCCCCAAACTTCTGCTGGAGAAATTCCGAAGCCTCAGCTTGCACCTCCAGCAAAACGTCCTCCACCACCCACCATCCCTCTTGACCGAATCAAAAAATCTCTGAACTTAAAATCTGGAATTAGCATCATCCCCAAAGTACCTCCAGAAAAGTGTGACAACATCGGTGCCCTTGATTTATCAAAACCATCAAGCAAAGTTGCTGAGACTGATCCTAAACCTTCAAATGGATTCTCCATGAATAAAGAAGGGAGGAATGTTAACATGTCGAACTTACAAATGTTGTCGAAGGTGGCCACCGAGCATCTCAAACCGAAACCTCGTCCTCAAATCCCCAATTTGCAAACGATAAAACCACCCCAAAGCCAGGCAATTCGAATCCCAAACTTGGATAAACTCCCAAAATTAACGGAAATTAGCAAAGCTCAGTTCAGAATGTCCAACCCTCAAATCAGAAATTTGCGCCCCAATCAGAACCAAAACATCAGAAATATACCCAACCCGAGTTTACTCGTCCGACAACAGAACCAAAATCGATTAAACTCCATGAATCCCGTTAATAATAACACAGAGAAAGAGAAAACGATTACCATCACGGAGCCCGAAAAAGTGGTCACGAAACCAGCTTCAGAGGCAAAAGACGTTAGTGCGTAATTTTGACTAAATACTCGAAGCGTGCTTAATTTTTATGTTCCTCATTTTTAAAATTTTTGTTGTTAACTTGTTGAGTGGTTGTTTCTGTTTAGTTTAAGCACCTAGATGACTGTTTTACCTACCTTCCAGTTTCGTTGTATTTTGTGTAACCGATTGTACTTATAAATATGTATATCATTATACCTATATTTACATAGCTTTAGTGATCTTTATTATCCTGTGAGAAGGATTGGTCAGTAGCTGACCACCCTCATTAGTGTAGAACCTATTATAAATTATTGTAAATAAAATTAAATGTATTTGAGTGGCGTTTTTTTCTCAAGGAAGAACGTATAAATAAGTTTAGAGGTAAGTGTGCGTTGGAGGTCGAGCAAGGAGCGCAGACGCAAATACACGCAGAAAATCTATAACTTGGAGTCGAATCCGTATCTACCCGTATATTGTCACGTTGTGTTTATTAGTTTTTATCCTACTTAATTTATGAAACAGGGAAGTACATATTTCGTGAATTTTACTTCACTGAGTTTGCAAATTTCAACCCTTACGCTGTCTTTCTAAAATCTTGCCGAATAATCAAAATAAAAAGAACTCGTTTAATAATTATTGATTGTTCGATAGATGAAAGATGCAACTTCTATATCTATCCATGGTAGACTGAGTGTATTTTTATTTACCTATTTATTTCGAACTCCAGTTATGTGCCCAAATATTGGTTGAACGTTTGAGACAAGTAAAAACTTGCTTTAAATTTTTAAGGTAAAATAATCTAATTATTTTGCGGATAGTTAGTTTCGAGGTTGATTTTCGGAGGGCCTTCAAATGATGTAAGTACATCAGAAATCCAAAGTGAAAAACGTTGCTCAGGTAGCACAATATATTACAGAAGTCAGGATTGCCCCCATTCTGTATACTATACTACGACTACCTATAGAAAATGACTGATGCGCACGTACCCGCGTTTTAATAGGTAATCAATATTTTAATATTATTTACCTAAATGGCTATGTGCGTAGTCGTATTAATCTGTTGAATATGTAAGTAGGTAAGTATAGGTGTATATATCGCACCCATTTGGTGTAATCCGACATTTCGCAAACTGGATATACCAGTTCAAGAAGTACTTTTAAATTTTGCAGTATCTAAGACAACATTTTGTCCGGTTTGTGAACTGGAGTATTAACCTCCCCACAACCATATAAAAATGGGAGGTTATTGCAATCACTCCAAAATTCGAAATTGAGATAACACCAGATCTTTACGTTTCAAGGTCCCAGGATCACAAAAAAGTGGTTTTTAAAAAATGTCTGTGTGTATGTACGTACGTACGTATGTACGTATGTACGTACGTATGTGAGCACGATTTCTCGGAAACTACCGAACGGATTTTAGTGAAATTTGGTATGCAGGTTAGTGTTAGCCTTCTGGTGAGCCCAGTTGATTTTGTTGCGAATCCGCAGATGCCAAGTACCATTTTGGCATGTAAACTATGAAATTTGACTGATGAACACCAATTTTTCTTATCAGCGCATGAAAGGTCTTAAAATTCTGTATCTGAAAATATACTCACAGTTAGCGCCTTTTTGGCATAAAATCGAAAAATTCGAAGTTTCGAGCAAACATTAAATAACACGCTACAGCCCAAACTGCTGGATCGATTTGGCTGAAATTTGGTAGGTAGAGATACCGTCACCCGCCGAATGGCTGATTTAATTCTGGTTGCAATCCGCGAGCGGCAAGTGCCATTTTGGCATATCAACTTTGAAATTTGAATAATGAACTGCCATTTTATCTATCAGCACCTGAAAAGTCTTCAAATTTTGTTTTCAAAATTGTACTCAACCTTAGTGCCCTTTTGGCAAAAGATCGTAAAATTTAGAAAAATCACAGAAAACACATTTGGTTTGATGGAGTAAAACTTAGTCATAGTAAATAGTAAAATTTACGTGATATTAGTGATAGGATTGGATCATTCAATAAGTGGGGAGGTTCCAGCCGCTTCCGTAGCTGCCCATTTTTTTTTACAGAAGTTGTAATTTTTCAATTTTACAACATATGTGGATAAAAAATATAGTCCACATGCAGTTCATTGAACTGGAAAAGTATATACTTCTCCCTAATGTTGTAATCCTAAGTTCATAAACTGGGCGAAATTTTTCATCCCACATGCAGTAAAACTAAAAATTACGGCATCTGTAAAAAATGCGCCTTTAGTTCCCGAACCGGACAAAATTTTTGTTGCGATACTGTAAAATTTTAAAACTACGAAATGGGTGCGACAATACGACATACATCTCATTCATTTATACTATTGACTGAACTGTCATTATTCTTCTCGGACCGCAAAGGCGTTGAATCTGTCATGCAAAATGCTTTGCAAAATTTGCTTGTTTAGCCAAAAAACTCAAATCTTTTTCTGTGCAAATTCGCCTGTCCATCAATTTTATTTTCTGATTTCTTTTGTTTTTATCAAATTTTCTCATACTTCACAATTTGTAATAGGTAAGTAAAATTGGTAATAAGTAAAAAAAATCTCATCGGGCAGATAAATGCATCAAAATTATGGGCATATAAATGCATCAATAGTTATTTGTACAACTTATAGTAATGAAACTAATACTTTTTTTCATGAGTTTGAAGTATCAATCAAACGAGTGAAAAAAAGACAATTTCATTCCTATTGTATACACGTAATTTTTTTGTATATTCCCCCCATACGCGAAAAAATGGAAAAGATTTTTTTTTCTGTATTAGGGAGTAATGATTGACAACAGTGAGTAGCCCTTTACTTCCTTGGTGTGATAATATAATGTAACAATGTAAAGATGTAAGATGTAAAGATGAAAAAACGTTAAAATCGTTAAAAAATTTGATACTTTCATTACGATTTTTTCGTTAAAAAAAGTGGTACTTTCATCACGATTTTTCTTCAAAAAAAGACGACTTTCATTGTAAATATGCAAAAAAAATTGAATGGACTGGTTTTTCGAAAATCTCAATTATTTGGATTAGTCCACCATAGCCAGCGTTTCGCATAGGTATTATGTAGGTAACCTACGACCTACGTCTATTTTATTTTATTCAATTTTGACGATTTACACCGCCTTTATTAACTCTACAGGAACGTCCACGAAGTAGGTGGACCATCAATTACGAAACAGGTTCCTCCGAATAGAGTAAACAAAGATATACCGATTCACTAAGATAGTGGAGCGAAATCTATACTAAAATGTTTCAAAACATTTTTTTCTATGTTTTAGCATTTGAATGTCATGATTGAAGCACGCATTTTAATATGATAAGCCTCATTCTTGCACGAGTTTTGGTGACACCTTGTTTTCAGTAATTGTATATACAGGGTGGTCCAACGAAAAGTTTCCACCCCGAATATCTCGTGAACGGAGCGAAATATAAAAATTTGCTCGAACAGGTGGATTTTTATTTTGAGGGGGACACCTAAATTCGCCCTTGGTGAAATTTTTCCTCACACCCCCTGACTCCTACTAACCCCATCTTCAAAAATTCAAATGGCAACCCCCCATTTGTGATGCATTATTTCAAAGCTAATTTCATTGTCAATCCAACGCTGTAAGAATTTTTGAGTTTTATTTAACTCCAGCGCCCTCTATGGTCAAATTTTAAATTACAGTAGGGCCATTCATAATACATCAATTGAAAGGGTTTGACATTCTTTCTAAACTGATGCAACAATCTTTGAAATCCATCCACTCGTTCAAAAGTTACAGGCGTAAACTTGATGGATTTCTAGGCCCAAAACCAGCTCATGTTCTTCAATGTAACTTTTGAGCGAGTGAATGGATTTCAAAAATTCTTGCATCGTTTTCCAGAGAATTTCAAACCCTTTCAAATAATGTATCACGGAGGGCCCTAATGTAATTTAAAATTTGACCGTAGAGGGCGCTGGAGTTGATCAAATCCCAGAAATTTTTACATCGTTGGGTTGGCAATTAAATTTGCTTTAAAATGATGCATCACAAGTGGGGGGTTACTATTTGAGATTTTGAAGCTGGGGTTAGTGGGGGTTAGGGGTTGCGTTGTGGAATTTCACCAACCGGGGATTAAAGTGCCCCCCTCGAAACAAAAATCGACCTGTCCGAGCAAATTTTTATATTTCGTTCCGTTCACGAGATATTAGGGGTGGAAACTTTTCGTTGGACCACCCTGTATATATACTTGATGCATTAATTACATCAGATAACTGTCAAACAAATCCAGACATAGGCAAAATTGCTGATGTTACTAACGTAACTATTTCACTACAATTTCCCTAAATGTGACTTGATGTCAAACTTTTTTCCAAAAATGTAAATGAAAAGGCAAAACACAGAAAATAAATAGCATAAAACACTCGTTACAGAAGGTTATTCACGCAATTGTATAGGTTGCCTTCTGTAACTATTGTGTTTTAATATTGGTATACTATTCGAGTGTCAAGCAAATGGATAGAAAATCTTTTTCTGCATACTAAATGAACTTTTCCGACATTTTGCACTGGTCGTGACTTTTGTAAATTACAAAAAAGTGATGAAACTGAGGAGTTTCAAGATTCGTGTGTCGTGTTTTTTAACGTATACATCGCCGATTCGTTTCCCCTAAACCGCTCAAGCTATCGAGATGAACTTTTTTTAGTTCGAAAGGGCATTCAATAGCGCCACTAACGACTACAAAACCGTCTAATAAAAGTGCAAAAAGTTATTTGATAAATAGCAGGGAACTGACGGCACGCCAATCCGGAATCCGTGAAGCGCGAAGTTTTCAGCATGCCGGCGACCCTTTTATATTTTTTGAATCTTACAAAGTTCCTGCCTAACTTACTTACAATGTTACGGACGGTGTATGCCCTTGCATCAACTGCATCAGATGAAAAGAAGTAGTGGAAGCGTTCGTGCTTACTGAAATTGTGTTGCCGTCTTTTATTTTGATAAGTTTTCTCAAAATAATTGTATGAAAAAAGTTTATCATGTGGTCATGTGCACAATTATTCTTCTCAGAAGTAATGTAGTTCTATTTGAAAAATGTTCTTTGTTAAGTGAAAAAATTTTTAAAAGAAGTTGAACCATCATTATGTATTTTCTTGCGCTTGGAACCTTAACAAACAATTTTATATTTGAGTGCTGTTGAGATGTACGAATTTGTTTAAATCTTACAGGACAGGGTTAAGTTTCATCATCTGGAAATAGTTATTAGAACTACGTTTAATAATTTCAGCAGAAAATCCATCTGTTAAAATTTCGCCTTTGCAATCTAGGCAAGGCAAATAGAACCGCAGTAAACAAAGAAAAATAACTATATATAAAGCACCAGATCAAGTGATTGCCTAAAACTGGTAATTCAGTTCATTAAACTGAAGATCCATTAGAAATAGTTGGATTTCTAGTAAAAATTTAACTGGAACTTCCTTATATCAAACGGTACAATCTGTTGTCACAATCGGGATTTCAATTGCGGTAGACCAGAAATCTATCTTAACCTATCGACTAGAACTTCAGTAGTCTTATTTCAACTAGAATTTTAACTAGAAAGTCTAATTGTTGGACTCTAGTTGAATTTTAGGTCGGATCTAGTTGAAAAATATTTACTGTGTAGGTAAATGTACCTTCATCCATTGTAGTAAATCTGAACTATGAGGAAGTTTTTCGTTTCGCATATTTCTCGTGCGCTTGTCAATTAGTCTAACTACCTAAATTATTAATAGTTATTTACGTTATAAGTCCGGTAAATCAAATTTTACAATATACGAGTGAGATGTTTAAGAACGAGTTTGATGAAAGTTTTACCAGACCACCAGACGCATAACGTAGGTATACAAACAACCACAGTTACGTCATGCTGTGGTGCATTTTGCTTAGTTTTAAGGACTATAAATATATAGTCATGTATGTGGCAAGGTTCTGTAAAATAACGACAATAATCCTTGTCATCGCATTATTGTTTAAACTGCTATCGAATTTCGATAGCACATAGCAATAATTGATTAATTGTATTTATTTCCAGTTTCCACATGAGATTATTGATTTATAGCAACCATTTTACCGGACTGATTACTGTAATGTGTCACCTATACCGGACTGAAACGAATTCGGGAAATAATCAAATGCGACACACTATATGAAGTAAATTTTTTTTTTCGCGTTGTATAGTATTTTTTAACCGCAACAGCTGTATCATTCATTTTAACCTCCCCACAACCATATAAAAATGGGAGGTTACTGCAATCACTCCAAAATTCGAAATTGAGATAACACCAGATCTTTACGTTTCAAGGTCCCAGGATCACAAAAAAGTGGTTTTTAAAAAATGTCTGTGTGTATGTACGTATGTACGTACGTACGTATGTATGTGAGCACGATTTCTCGGAAACTACCGAACGGATTCTAGTGAAATTTGGTATGCAGGTTAGTGTTGGCCTTCTGGTGAGCCCAGTTAATTTTGTTGCGAATCCGCAGATGCCAAGTGCCGTTTTGGCATGTAAACTATGAAATTTAACTAATGAACACTAATTTTTCTTATCCGCACATGAAAGGTCTTGAAATTCTGTATCTGAAAGTGTACTCACACTTAGTGCCTTTTTAGCATAAAATCGAAAAATTCGAAGTTTCGAAGAAACATCAAATAACACGCTACAGCCCAAACTGCAGGATCGATTTGGCTAAAATTTGGTAGGTAGAGATACCGTTACCCGCCGAAGAGCTAATTTCATTTTGGTGGCAATCGGCGAACGGTAAGTGCCATTTTGGCATATCAACTTTGAAATTTGAATAAAGAACTCTCATTTTCTCTATCAGCACATGGAAATTCTTCAAATTTAGTTTTCAAAATTGTACTCAACCTTAGTGCCCCTTTGGCAAAAGATCGTAAAATTTAGAAAAATCACAGAAAACGATCAGGTTTGGTGGAGTAAAACTTAGGTATAGTAAATAGTAAAATTTACGTGATATTAGTGACAGGATTGGATCATTCACCAAGTGGGGAGGTTCCAGCCGCTTCCGTAGCTGCCCATTTTTTTTCTTTAAATTGGCAATTTTCAGATTTTTTGTGATAACTCAGGAACGAATCAAAATGTTATTTAGATTCTTAATCGCCAAGAAACATCGCAACTTTTCTCTAATTTAACCGACCCTGTATCTTTTACCGTTTAGGAGATCCCAATGGTGAGCATCGAAAAGTTACCCACCCTATATGTTCGACACTGATGAAGTGAGCTTAAAACGTCATTGAAAAAAATTATATGAACAGTACGGGACCTATATTAGATCTCTGGGTAACACCACTTGAAGCCAAGTACCGACATGACAGACATCCACGGTATTGGACGTACTCATCCCAAGTAGCACAAGTGGTATAAAAGACGTATAATAAACATGTTATACCTTGCCATCCTCCTTAAGAGTTTTCGGGCTATTCGCTGCCAATAATATTGGCATCAGAAATCCAAGTCTAAAGCTCACTCGGAAGCTAAGTTGGTTGGTTAGCCTACTTTTGTTACTTTATTGGGTCCCAAGTAACGATATGAATGATTTTGTTAGACAATCCAACTTCGCTTTATAGCGATGACACCAATCAGCAGTGGTAGTGCAGAACACCAGCGCCATCTCTGGGTTGACACTAGGACTGACCGATTATAATAACAGACTCATACGGTTATAAGACGTATATCGTATGTGCCTTTAAGTGAGATACGAAATACGTCTTATTAATAGTCGTAAAGGATGTTTATTATGCGTCTTCAATTTATTTCAAGTTGTTATACGCATATATTTCGCATCAAATGAAATACGTGTTATTAAAGTATTTGAAAGACATATAGTATGTTTAGTTATTTATACGTCTTATTGTTGTATATCAATTACGTATTCTATCCGTATAAACATTTTAATTTGCCAAAATTAGGTCGTCTATATGCGTTTTTTTCGCGTATAGCCAAATTCGTATTATTTCAGAATGATAGGGACGTATTTTTCTCGTCTATAAATGGTTGGCGTTTAGATTAGGTTTATTAAATACGTTTTAATTTTATTTATCAAATATTGTAACCATTTATATACCAGTTTTTCGCATAAAAGACGTATATTAAACGATGGAGTGTTACTTGAGATGAAAGCGATCGCGAAGCAACTATCGAAACAAGTCTATACCAACGCGTTGACGTTACACATACCAAACGCCGACAGTTTATTCAACAAAATGTTGTGGTTTACAACCTCAATAGCGTTTGCTAAACCGGTACTACAACAACTCATCTGGTCACTGAAGATATCCTGATGATGAGTATATCTAAATTGGTAAAATAAATTGAATGCAGTTAATCTCTTATTGCTCATAAAACCATGCTGATTAATCCCAATATACAACGGAGACACGTGATTATTGTATAAAGGTTATCTGCCAATATTGAACAAACATTTACGCCAAAGTTTGATAAAATCGCTATTGGACTGGTAATAACTTTATTTCAAATTGACTTGTGGACACTATGGCCCATGTTAAGTAGTGTGCCTGGTACTTTCAAGCTCATACGTATTTTCTCAGCACTTCAGAATAATATACAAACGCAAGGAAGAAAATGAAAAACTTGTAAGTTTAGTAAGGCAGATTTTTTTACCGATTGGGTGATTATTTATATAAAAAGAGTGATTCCTGGAGAAAAAAGGTCATATAGGCACTGATTTTTATCAACAATTATAGGTAAGTCCCGTGTCTGCCAGGTCTATTGTCCTGGAGTATATATAGATATTCTATAAAAATCTAGGATTCAACCGCCAACTGGCACCACAGACGACACCCAAAATATGCAAACTGGCAAAACTTTGGGGGCTTCTAACTTAATTTTTAAGCAAAAATGTTTATATTTCTATTTACATTGTCTAAGAAAAACATTATACTTTCACTATAAAGTTAAAATATTTTTGTAAATATACTTCAAAAAAATAAAATTACCTCAACGTCTTCAAAAACACACCAATAAACACAACCCAAAAAGCAATAAAGCCGAAAAAAACACCAACCCCCCTGAGCTGCGGCCCTGCTTATTATATGTCCTCCGACGAGTTGATTTCCTCCTTGTTGTAAACCATTTTCCCATGGATACTCGAGATATTCTTTTTTGCATTAATGAAAGACCAAAATCTCACTGGACTATCTTTTAACGATTCCGAGCTTTTAATAAACTCTTCCATACTCGATGGACCGATATAATCTAATCTCTAACGGTTGTTTCTTGTATTTTTCCAAATTGCACGTTTGGCCTTTACCTTCTTTATAATTGACCTCGTACCCTAAACCATTGGATATTGCACATTTCGGTAAGTACATAACGATCAAAAGTAATAAAATAAAGAACATTATAAAAATAATCACGGAACGTCTGAATAAACAAGGATGTCGCTTGCAGGCAGCACTTAGAGCACGCTATACTTATATGGGAATCCGTTCCAACCTAATATTAGCAACAGAAAATATATACAAATGTTATCAGTACGACGACGCGACGCTAGCTCGCAAACATTAGGAACAGTTCCGAAAATAACTGTTATTCGGAACTGTTCCTTCCACGGAACAGGAACAGGTTGTGAACAAATTTATACGCGTATACATTCCTCATTAGGTGAGAATGAAGGCCAAACTTGAGGAAAATCTAATTTACTCACCCATCAGAACTAATTTTTGAGTTCTTCGTTACGTACCGCCCCTAACGACTGCTATCTTGTCAAAATCAACAAACCTATCGGTTGTGTGCGACCTAAGCACAGAACCTAAGCAATGGTAAAAAATAGAAAGAAATCGTTTATTCACTACTATCGCCCCCAACAGCACCATTCTACCGCAAAAAATCAACGACTACCATCATCATCATGACATGACCAATTTCGCAAAGACCCATTTCCGTGTGGGTTATTGTTTGCCTCTTGAAGAAGGGTCAAGAGAAAGAAATCGTTTCTTCACTACTAAAGCTTAAAACCATTATACCTACCTACCGTTCAACAATCAACCATCCCCAACATTAAGTACTCAATCATCCTTATTTAAAGGGGGTTACTCCCCCAAGACCATATAGACAATACTATATTTTTGTTCGTAAAATACAACAACCAAAGACATCAATTGCCAAAATAGAGGTGCGCGAGGTATTAATTTTCTTCTAATAGACTAATTAGCTAACTCCCTGTCGAAATAGCAATAAGAAATAGAATTCTTAACAGAGTTGTTAATAAGTCAAGAAATAGAGTTGTTAATGGTTGGCATTAAATTAATCGCGGATCGTCCCTAAGTATAATAAATTTTAGGCCGCTGGAAAATCGCAATCATACGTTTTATTCAATTTCAATAATAGGAATTGTCTACTTACTTATTGCTGGAATCGATAGGAAAATTCCATCAGAAAAATCGAATCGCCAAAGACATGAAATCTTTACGTTTTAGGGTCCTATATACAGTGAAACCTCCCTTAACGGACACCTCTTAACACCGGACACCTCTTTGTAGCGGACAAATTTCAGGGTCCCGAAGCTTCTTCATAGGAAATGTTCAATCAATAACCCCTTAACAACGGACACTCTTCATAACGGACGCGGACAGTACAATTTCTGTTATTTTAGAAAAATTACCCGTCATTTTACCTCTCAACAACGGACGTGAAGGGTTGTTAGATTTACATTCATCCCAAAAGGGGTGGTTTGCTCCCTGATCGCATCTATACAATGAACCATTTTTGAATCTCTACTACATGACCGTAATTAGGGGTGTAAAGGGGACAATTCAAATTCCTAAACAGTGTTAGTTTTCATTTTCAAGCGAAATACTACGGCGTCAGTTTCCTTTAAACATTAAAGAAAAAATGTATAAAATGAAGCAATTTTTTTCCCAACAGCGGACACCTCCCATCAACGGACACTTTCGTCGCTTTCATCGGTGTCCGTTAGAGAGAGGTTTCACTGTACATGGGAACCCAAAAAAGTGGTTTTAGAAAAAATGTCTCTGTCTGTCTGTAAACACGCTGCACCTCAAACTACTTAACGTATCGAGATGAAATTTGGCAAATTTGGGCAACTTGTATAGGTGCTGATTCGACTTTGGGCCATATCCGTTCAAGGATATGTGCCTTTTTGGCACATGAAGTTTAAAAATTTAAATGCAAACCCCCATTTTTCGCTTTACCATAGGAATGCTCTTGGAATTCTGCTTCCAAAAATGTATCAACGCTTAGGGCCCTTTGGCAAAAAAATCATCAAGGACCCGCTGCAGCCGAAACTACCCTGAAGACATCGAAATGAAATTTTACGCACACGTTCAGTGAGCAAATCGGTTGATTACATTATATCCAGATTTATACGTCTATATGGCGCCTCGCCTACGTTTACATTGAGAGCGCCTTCGATAAATCAGGGGGAAAAAGTGCGCTTCTTTTGCGAACGCTGCCTAAACGTTAGGAGATGGAACAAAATCTTATATAGAAGAATTGTTAGCAACAAACAGATCTACAAAAAAGTCCGCGGCAGCATATAAGTATCTATGATAGGTAGCCTACAATAATTGTTTTTGTGTTTTCATTTTTTGTGGAAATCGGTTTGACTGTTTGTTGCGGGCTATTCTTCATTGATACCTATATGCTGTCGCGGAGTTTTTGGTAGATCTTTTCATAGCCAACAATTCTTCTATTTATGATTTTGTTATATCTTCAACCGTTTACTCAACGTTCACGTTTTAAATTGTTAAAGCGGGGTTTTTTCGCGGACTTGCACGCAACGAATAACTGAAACGTTTTAAATAGGGTCAGTGGTTGACTTTTATTCTATTTTTATTTAAATTTAACATTGTGGTTAAAATCCAGCTAGTAAATTCGGGCAAATTCCATGCTACTTTAAGCTTTAAAACACAAACTGACAAATCACTATTCTCGTCTTGTGTAGTCAAGAGGTCTGACTGAGTGAGTCTGAGGCTCAAGGACAAGACGTGAGGAAGTTTCGGACGTATACAGTTGTGGCAAAAAGTGACTAAAAACTAAAGCTATTTAATTTCTTTGTAATAACCTTAGATGTAGTAACCATTTTTTAGAAAAATGTTATTTTAATGGTGATAAGCTTCCTTGACCTTGTAGGTTATTCTGTTGCCAATTGGCACCTTCAATCGATAGAACCTACCTTTAGCGACAACCGGATCATAATTATGGTTGGTTCACGATCTGTATATACGTTTACAAATTCTGTGAAAAACAACAAGTTGACAGCTTTCAAGACTGACAAGCATATACAGAAGTGTTTCGGGAGTTTTTCAAAACGTTGGTTATTTATTGCCAACAGGGCACTAAGTTTAATTGTACTTTTGGAAACAGAATTTGAAGACCATACATGTGCTGATAAAACAAAGCAATTGGTGGTCATCTTTCAAATTTCATAGATGACATGCCAAAATAGCACTTGACATTAGTAGGTAATGTTATCTCTACCATATACCAAATTTCAGTCAAATCGATCCAATAGTTTGGGCTGAATTTCTTGATTTTGTGACAAAAAGGCGCTAAGTGTGAATACATTTCTAGAAACAGAATTTGAAGACCTTTTCATGTGTTGATAAGAAATGTTCATCATAGTCGAATTTCATATGATGGGCTCATACCAGAAGGCCAACACTAATTTCCATTCCAAATTTCATTAAAATCCCTTTGGCAATTTTTAAGGCACAAAATAACCAAATAACCACATCATGGACAAAAACTGTTAATTATTTGTAAATAGCTATTGTGACTACACGCGAGATTTCGAATTTAGATTTGAAATCCCGTGACAAACAAAATTAAAAATCCAACTCCAAAGGTTTTTATTACCTAGGTACCTATACCCAGTCACCATCCAAAAAATTCAAAACTCTAACTTCAATGTAAACTGCTATTTTGCCGCTGGACAGAGATGTTAGACCACTCTGTATACCGAATTGCATATATTCTTGATACTACCACGCTAATAAAGGAGAAAAAGTTCGAATAGAGCATCAGGCTAAAGTTTCCGCTTGGACGTATACCTACATACAGGGTGAGTCTGAAAGACTCCACATCCTTTATACCATAGAATCTACTGTTCAAATGATGAAGCTTGGTGCAAAAATTATTGGTCAATTGTGATTTCTCTCGATGTTATAAGCCGCCAAAAATCTTCATTTTTAAACGTTCTTTTTAAATATCTTTCGAAATGTGTATCGTAGGATTTTGAATTTTTCCACAGCATTGCTACAGACCAAGAAGCAACTACTGATGACTTAAGACATTATCCAAAAAGCGGATCCCTGTTATACAGAGGCATCCAAAAAGCGGATCCCTGTTATACAGAGGCCCCGATGTTATTTGCCCTTGAACTTTTTTATGTTTGAAAATATTGCTACTTTGCCTGTGCAGCCGTATTCCCCGTTCAATTCTAAAACTTTTTTGGCTCTTAAGATTTTTCGAAAAAACTAACCACTCACGAGGAAAATTGATAATACCGAAAACATGATCATCGTGATATTTGACCGTGATGCGAGTGAGTGCTTCTCTTGCATGTGCCACAAATTTACCTAAAATTGTGCAGTTTTACGTCTAGGCTTATTGGTGGCTTTTAGTACAGGTGGATCATCACGGGGGGTGAGTCCTGTTACATATTATAAACTGATAAAAACTGCCTGCAACGCCGTGTGCGATCTATAAGTCTAGATATCGAAACTTGTGTGCTTATGACAATAACCTGTGCTATGACTATAACTTTCATATCTAGTGGTGCTGTAATCAAGGTTTCCATCTCGGAGATTTTCAGTGAATTTCAAGTGGCCGCCGTTAAAAACACTGGTGTAAATAGCCGAACGATCAGAAAAACTTATCGCTTATTGTGAATCAACATTCCAAAACACAATAAACTGACGTAGCGGCCCTGTGTTATTTTCAGTTCGGATTTCGAAATGGCTTCTTGTGGTTGGTGCAATGACCGAATTTTTTTAACGGACCCCATACTTAAATGCTACGCATGCAACTGCGACATGCACTTGACTTGCATGGGGCTAAGCATCGACGAAGTTAAACGTATTAAACAAACAAATTCCATTAAGATTTATTGCAGAAAATGTGAAAATCATGAATCAAAACTTGATAAGATTGTTAACGCCATCACTTCGATGCAAACTAACTTCGATGAAAGAATCAAAAATCTCGAGGATCAGGTCTTTGTGAAATGCGTCCCCTTCACATTGGAAAAAAAGGAGGAGGTCATCCTCGAATCATTTGAACGTCTGAAGCGCGCCAACAACGTAATTTTTTTTGGTGTTCCGGAAAATGGTGGAGACGAAGATAGTCTTGCTGCTGAGGTGATCCAAACCCTTATTAGCACCGATCAACGCCTTAATAATGCCACGTCGATCACGAGGGCGCCTGTTAAATTAGTCGCCGTGGAAAGACTTGGAAAGCAATCCAATGATACCAGAAAACCTCGTCCGTTAAAAGTAGTTCTTGAAAACTCCTCAATTTCCAGATTAATCTTGAAAAATAAGAAAAATTTATCAAATAGTCGCTATAAACAAATAACAATTCAAGATGACAAAACTCCATTTCAACTTCAGTACCTGAATAAGCTGAGGGAAGAATTGAAGGCTAGAACAGATGCGGGAGAAAAGTGTCTAACCATTAGGTACCAGAATGGAATTCCTACCATCACCTCCACACATCTTCTCTCATCTACAGATCAATCAAAAAACTTCTAGACCAAGCCAAGACCAACTGGTCTCATCAAGTTAATACTACGTTCTGTAACATAAATGTTCGCTCATTATGTAATAAAATTTCTATCTTTAAAGCTTACGTTTCGGAAAACTCATTTACAGCTCTAGCATTAACAGAGACTTGGCTTCACCAATCAATTGATGACTCTTTCATAAATATTCCTAACTATCGAATTCATAGACATGACCGCTCAACCAGAGGTGGTGGCGTAGCACTGTATGTTAGCTCGCGTTTACGCTCTACTGTCATTGATGTTCCTATAGACCAGCCAGTACCACTGGAGTTTCTATTAGTCAAAATTATTATCAATAAAACTGTTTTGGTGGTAGGTGTTTTTTATAAACCACCTGATGTCCCTTATGGAAACTTCTCATTGTTCGATGATATATTTAATTATTTAGCTATAAACAATTTTACTAATTATCTTTTCCTTGGCGATTTTAATGTAAATTACCTAGGGAGTGATCCCGGTACTGAGTTTCTTAAACAAATCATGAACACGTATGGTTGCAGTCAAATAATAGATACTCCTACCAGGGTAACTTCCGAATCGATATCTTTATTGGATTTAATCTTTGTAAATAACAATCTAGGTGAAAATATTGTGAATTCCTATGTTTCGGACGACTCATTTTCTGACCATAATGTAGTCCAGTGTGAACTGAATTTAAGCTTTGAAAAACCGATTGACAGAATAAGGAAAGTTAGATCATTTAGAAACTTTGACTTTCCCAGCTTTGCAGCAGATGCCAATAACATAGACTGGCACTTCATGTACAGTTTGACCGACATTAATGATAAGGTGGCTTTTTTTAATGAAGCACTGTCTCTCCTGCTTGATGTCCACGCTCCTTTTAAAGAGATTCGCTTTAATCAGAACAAAAAACCGTGGTTTACGGATAATCTCAAATTACTCAAATCACTCAAACAAAAAGCTTGGAGTCGCTATAAGAAAACTGAGGAATCCAGACATAAAGAGTATTTCTGTCAGCTCAGGAATTTGTATAACAGTACCCTTGAAAAAGAAAAACAGAGTTATTTCAAATTTAGTCTCAGCAATTGTAATAAAACTAGCAGTGCTTACTGGTCCAAGCTTAAATCGTGGGGTCTCATTAAGGATAAAAAATCTGAACTACCATCTGATTTCTTATCGTCTCACGATGTCGACTCTATTAACAAGCATTTTGTAGACTCTGTTCCGAAACTAATACCTAATCTGGACTACCAGCACTTTTTTGATTCCCATAAATTTTCCCACGAAGAATTTTATTACTCACCAGTTGATGTTGATGTCATAAAGGACCTTATTTGCAAGCAAAAACCAAACTCAGCAGGTATAGATGGAATTTCAGGCAAAATGTTGCAAATTTCCACTCCTTTCATCAGTGCACCTTTGACACACTTAATTAACTTTTCTTTCGAGAAGGCCGAAATGCCCAACATATGGAAGACTGCACTGGTTAAACCTATCCCTAAGTCAAAAGATCCCCAAAGCCTTTCTGATCTGCGACCAATAAGTCTCCTCTGCACACCGTTAAAGATTGCAGAAGCTGTTCTCTCCCACCAATTAAAAGATTTTCTCACAACATCAAATGTGTTTCCACCCTGTTTATCCGGTTTCCGTAAAAATTACAGCACTACAACTGCAATTTTGTCACTTACTGATGACATACTAAAAGGTATGGATGAGGGGAAAGTAACTTGCTTGACCCTCCTTGATATGTCTAAGGCGTTTGACAGCCTTAATATTGACCTGTTAATCTCTAAGCTCAAGTACTATGGGATAACTTACAATGTGCTAAAATGGGTGAGCAGTTACCTTCTTAATCGTCAGCAAGTAGTCAGCCTCTCAAATATTCTTTCTCAATCTCTCCCTTTGCACTCTGGTGTTCCACAGGGGTCAGTCTTTGGGCCTCTTGGATTTAATATGTATACAAGTGATCTTCCATCAGTTATCATGCACTGTAATCTAAAAATGTATGCTGACGATATTCAAATCTATCTCTCATTCGCACCAAAAGACCAAGTCGCTGCCACTCTTTTAATAAATGAAGATCTCACTAATATTAAAACTTGGACAAATAATAACTCTCTAATTTTAAATCCCTTAAAGAGTCAATGTATTATTTTCGGCACAGCTAAAAGACTTAATCACGTAAACAATGATATAGAAATAACAGTTGACAACACAGTTATACCTAAGTGTGAGACAGTTAAGAGTTTAGGGGTAATTTTGGATCCACATCTCAGTTTTGTCAAACACATAAACTTAATCTGCTCAAAAACTTTCTGTTGTTTTAAACTTTTGGCTCCATATAAAGATTATTTAGATTCGAGTACGAAACGGCTGCTCTCTGATATTTTGATAATGTCACACTTAAATTATGCAGACTGTATCTATGGGCCTTGTCTAACTGTTTCCCAAAAAGACCGTCTCCAAAGAATACAGAATTCTTGTACTAGATTCATTACTCCGGTGCCATTGTTTGCACATGTCACTCCATTTATTCGAGAACTTAATTGGCTAAAGATTCATGAAAGACGGTTCCTACATTTCGTTGTTATAACGCTTAAAATTCTCACTTTGAAATCACCAGGCTATTTGTTTGAGAAATTGCAACTTTGTTCAACTATTCACAACAGGCAGTTAAGAAATGTAGACAGACTAGTAACTGTACCA
Source organism: Pycnomerus fuliginosus (assembly GCA_963924575.1). Taxonomy (NCBI): domain Eukaryota; kingdom Metazoa; phylum Arthropoda; class Insecta; order Coleoptera; family Zopheridae; genus Pycnomerus; species Pycnomerus fuliginosus. The sequence continues at coordinate 5,828,888 of OZ004625.1, read as the reverse complement.
GCTTACTCTTTAACTTGCTTTCAGTCTTCTTTTTCATATTTGTCGGCTTACATTATCAATAATATTATTCTTAAATTTGATTCAGCTTCTGTTCCTCAAATCAAAAAGGAACTTCGTACAATACTACTAACCAATAGAGCGACCAATATAAATCTTTCCTTATTTTAACTTCGGTGCATTCCATTTTTTTTCTCTCATTTCTAAATTTCTCTGAATTCAGTTGACATTGTCTTTCGAACTTGGGTACTTATCTGCATCATGGTCTTATAATTATCATTAAGTACTTTTTTCGATTATATTTTTTTTATATTTTTTTCTCTTAACTCATTTCAACTTCTGGAACTTAGGGCAGAAATTTATCAGCCAGAAGGCTGTTTCTATGTCCTCTTGAGTGTTATATTTCTATTTTTTTCTCTTCTTTGATTGTATTGTAATTCATTTCTATTTCACTCAATAAATGTATTATTATTATTATTATTATTATTATAAACCTATACAATTTCAATAAAAATCAAAGTGTACGTTGACACGCATCACATTTCAACTGTTTTTTTGCATTGAAGGTGGTGTCCTACATTTGTGCCCAGAACCATTGCTCACAACTGAAGAAAAAATATTGATCATTGGTTTTAAGGTGATTACCTGCATCATGTTTTTCGGTTTTTTCAATTTTCCTCGTGAGTGGTTAGTTTTTTCGAAAAATTTTAAGATCCAAAAAAGTTTTAGAATGGAACGGGGAATACGGCGGCATAGGCAAATTAGCAATATTTTCAAACATAAAAAAGTTCAAGGGCAAATAACATCGGGGCTACCCTGTATAACAGAGGTCCGCTTTTTGGATAATGTCTTAAGTACCATCAGCAGTTGCTTCTTGGTCTGTAACAATGCTGTGCAAAAATTCAAAATCCTACGATACACCTTTCGAAAGATATTTAAAAAGGCTCACCCCGTCTAATAAATAACCGCCCTTTTAAAAAAGTAGGTACATCAAAGACCGTCATTTGTTTTTCTATGTGCCATGACAAGAGAGCTTGGCGAAACATCTACCAACGACTTTTTAAGCGAAGGCTCTATCTCCAAAGATAGCCGAGATATCGATTTTTCAATTATTTGACTCATGGATGGATGATGGAGTTCGACCCTGTCTTTGGGGCGCTCTTACGGCCAAACCGTGGGCCCCGCAAGGTTGCGCCCGGTGAGACGTTTTAATCAGCATCCCTCTGGCTACAACATATATTAAAAAACAAAAAAAATCTATCGATCTAAATTTCCCATATGAGTGCTCAAAACCTGTCAAAGTTGCAAGAAAAAATTAAGGTTCCTAATTGCAATCGGGCATTTGAATTGGCATCAGAAAAATAAAGTTGACGTGTATTTTCGTTTTTCAAAAATCTTAATTTTTCGATGTTTTTGAAAATCTATAGGGTGACCGTGACTCGACTTCCGGAGCAAGGTATGAAGTATGACACCATGTCTCTAGCTCAGAAAAAATCGTAGATTCCGAATCCGTTGAGAATAAAGTTTGATCCCGTTTGAAAAATGATGAGGATTAGGATCATTTCCGGTCAAACCGGAAGTGTAAAAAAATATCTAAGTACACCATTCGTCGGATTCGCGCGCGCTGCCGCTCCATCTATACGGCATCGTGCGGCAAACATTTCTTATTCTCGCGAAAAAACTTCAACTTTTACTCATACTTACTTGTTTATACCATTATACCTACATAAATAACTATAATTTCATTACTTTAAACATGAATATGACCATCTGAACTAAAGTAGGTAATGATGACATTATTTGTGCATGATGGCATTTCAAAAAAGTCCATATACCTACACGCGCGCCAGCGCTATAAGTGCCTACTACATGTCTCCAAGTCCAATGATTGTTCAACCTATATTTGGAATTTGGAATTAGCATTCCCCGTTCTAAACATTGTTACATTATTTGATTATAATTAATGCTTTCATTTCAAGAATTTGGCAGCTGCGATCGGGTGAGCTTTGAAAAGTAACAGGCGGAGCGTATGATGGTTATTGGTTGCTCTGCCACCAATCGAATTTCAGACGACTGTAGAGTTTCACAAGCTGGGGACCCTGATAGACACCCAGGAATTTCATAATATTCTGTGTACCTAATTTTAGACGGCAATTTAAAACATTTCAACTTTTATTATTAAAAAACGAGTAGGTACATCTTATGCAGGCAAATCTATTTAAGCAAGTATACGTCTACCCACCGGTAATAAACCGGTGAAATCAGAGTTCACTCATTGAAAGCAAAGCTTGTGTGAAACTGTGAAAGTATTGATTTCTAGGTGTGTCTGAGGAGGCTATGCAATCGTGCCACGTACAACGTATGGTAAAAGTAGGCCATCTAGTAACAAGAATGTCAAGGAATACCGAGTCAATTTCAGATAATAAATATAGCAACTGGTTCTTAGCGGACTCTATGCGTAGCTTTGTGAAACTTGTGACTATATACAAAGGCGCAGCTGCAGATTTCTCTGGTAGCGGAATTGAGTTAGAAAATGCGAGCTGCAGTTGTCAGAGGCCGCTACATGAGTGGTCACAACACTTATTTTATTTTTTTTATGATGAAGTTCCTAACGAACAAAATGACTAACCGCAAGTTATTACGAGAAATATGTAAACAATTCAGTGAGAGGCGAATTTTTTAATTTTTGTTTAGAGAGCGTGACGGAATATAAAGAAAAAGATAGGGCAAGGAAAAAATCGCTTATAGTGATATACCTACATAGGTCCTACCAAAAGTAGGTAGGTACATAGATGACGAAAATTGTATGCCCTAAGTATATTGTAGTTAGTACCTATATACATAATAGGAAGTAGAAAATTTTTAAGTTCCTCCACCCCAGCTCTTCATCGTCAGGCGTATCAGGGTTCGCCAGCCTTCGCTATATGTATGTAGGTATATAAAACTAGTGCATTATTTATTTAATCTATATAGGACCATACCTATAATATGATACTTAGGTAAGAGTAGATATACTATGCCGATTCTAGCCCACCTAAGCGGTAATTGACCTGAGTAATACCACGTCGTTACGAAATCATGGTCACGTGACCCCGAGGCGAATCACGTCATTTTTTCGCTTTTGACCACGCGATCGCGACCCACTACGTCATCGTGACGTCACGTCGCACCTGCAGGTCCCGACCTCCAAAAATTCGGGCTTCCGGACCCGACCGCGGTCCCCCGATTTCGGGGGTCCTGGATCCCGGGATCGACCGCCCGATTCCAAAATGTTTTATCGTCGTGCATGCCATACGCGTGCCGTCTCGACTGTAATAATAATAATAGTTTGAAACTAGATACCTAGCTCTCCACCGATAAGAATATCAACAAGAAAATAATAATTTTACGAATTACATTTTATTTAATTAACTAGTACATATTTATGCAGATTATATTTAGTACATATTTATGCAGATTCCTGATTGATGTTTACAGGAGATCTTCATTGTAATCTGAAAATGTAATAAATTGTATAATACTTTATATACCTATTAATTTTTTCATTTACAGTCTAATCCAGCTGGAGTCACTTGATCTAAAAACAAACATATTTTTAGTGAATTATTAAATTGATTTTTATTGTTATTATAAAATATTATTAATATTGTTAATATTATTAATATTATTATTAGAACACTCACCATAAAAATAATTGCAAGATCTCTCTTGCAGGTTTATTATTATGATCATGTATCCTCCAAACGGATCATAGAGATCCCCATTGTACGCCACTAGGGCATAATCTTCGTGAAATTTAAAGTAGCTCACTAGCTGAGCTGCGCACTCGAATTGCCTATATACAGTTGGCTGCTAAAAATTTGAAAACTAATAAAAATAGTTTCGAAAAAAACTTACAGGACCAAAAGCTGCAACAATAGTTTTTATTTCATCGAAGATAGCTGCATCTAAAACAGAAATATCAATAATCAATCGGTGGCGTCAACAATAAAGAACTCACTCATGATGGTTCGTTGTCAATGTACTACTGATGATTTATCACGAATAAAACACTGCTGAGAAACATATTTTAGCGGCAATTATAGATACCCCTTTGAAGATGATATACTTTACCACATACCCAGGCTATTAATAAGCGATACGGTTATTGTATATGGAAAGGTATTACGTACAAAGTACACTGTTGTTTGCATGTACCACATCGCATTATAAACACGTTACAAATAAAAATCATAGCATTCCAAAGTCAACATCCAGGGAAATCGGATATGTCATTATCTCTTATGAACGAAGATGAAATCGCATCTATTCCGTCGGAAATTTTGGTGAAATATTTCTGTAGAGAATTGAACACCGTCTGGGATATATTACCGGACAGCATCACGCAAAATCCTGAGTATCAAGTTTACCGAACGAGCGAACCCCATCAAGAAAGACAATCCGAGCAAGAAGGCTTTATCTTTTCGCAATCTTACATTCGTTTGGTGGCGATCATTAGAACTAGTTTGTGCTGCATTTTAACAGTATATCATGCGTGCAAAGAGTGGAAGGATCGTGAAACGTGATAAAACAAAACGTGGGGGTACTGGTCTCTTGAATTCAGTCATCAACAATTTACCCTTCGAAGCGCATATTCCCGGGTATTCGTTTTGCGGTCCCGGTACTAAATTGGAAAAGAGGTTGGCTAGAGGAGATCAGGGCATTAATCCTTTGGACGTTGCATGCAAACATCACGATATTGCTTACGCGAATTTTCCGAATTTGAACGATCGACATCACGCTGATGAGATATTAGCATCCAAAGCCTGGCAGAGGGTAAAGTCAAGAGACGCTACTTTCGGCGAACGTGCAAGTGCCCTAGCTATAACCGGAGCCATGAGGGCCAAATTGAAATTGGGTGCCGGACTGTGTCAAAATACCAAAGTCAACAACAAGAGTGGAAAGATTCCTCGAAGAAAGAAAAACGGTCGAAATTGCAAGAGGAATAAGAAGATGACGTTCAAGCGGATCGTCACAGCGGCCAAGGATGCTTTAAAAAAAAATAATGGTAGCAGCGGTGACGTGAAGACGGACATCGAGATCGCTTTGGGTGCGGCCAAAAAAATTGCCAAGAGCGGAAGGAAAATTGCTAAGCCCAGGGTTCTTCCTATTCCAGTCAAGAGCGGCGGATTTATACCGTTTTTGATGCCCGCATTAGCCGCACTTTCAGCCATCGGCGGTTTGGCTGGGGGTATCTCCGGCGTGGCAAGAACAATCAACGCCGTTCGAGACGCCAAAAAACAGTTGGAAGAAAATGAACGTCACAATCGCAACATGGAAGCGGTGGCGTTGAAAAACGGCAAAGGACTGTACTTGAGGCCCTATAGGGAAGGACTGGGACTGTATTTGAATCCTTTTCCAAAAAACGTGTAAACTTCGGGGCGCTAATGCGAGATTTACCAGACAGACCTCTAACTAATGTCGATATTATAAAGTATTGTAAACCCTTGCCACACTTTCGAGGGGTGTTTATGAGAGATACCTTACCTAAACGACCTTGGAAATTTGAAAGCTGTATCGTAAATCTGGACGAATTTAGTGGACCCGGAACACATTGGGTGGCTTATCGTAAATTCGGCAACCACGTGACGTATTTCGAACCCTTCGGCAATATTCGGCCACCGTTGGAAGTCGTGCATTATTTCAGAAATTGTCGAATACAATATAATTACGAAAGATATCAATCATTTAATTCAGTGTATTGCGGACACCTTTGTATCAAATTTTTGTATCAACAAATTGAATAAAATGTTATAATATCATGTTGATGCTTTCATTTCATTCGAGATAGCTACAAGAGAAACACGATATGTCTTTCACGATTACTCTGTCTGGTAACCAATCTGAGTTCTCCCACGATTATTTTCCACCGATCGAACTATCGAGCGACTACGTTTGTGCCCTAATCGATCTGGAAACTTTCAATTCAATTCCCAACATCGATACTCATAACAACAGGTTTCATTACGGAGAGCAGGGAAAATATTTTGAAATCCCCGTCGGTTCCTATGAAATAGCCGACATAAACAAATATCTTCAACTGTGTTTCGAGCGAGAGTTTAAAGAATTAGCCCGCACCAAGAAAAAATACGTTTCAATCTTACCCAATCACAATACCCTCAAATGTGAAGTAAAATGTTCAGAAACGATAAACTTTGATGGTGATCGATCTATCGGTTCATTATTGGGTTTCAATAAACTTAAGTTGTCTGCCGAACAGAAACACGAATCAGATTTACCAATCAAAATATTAAAAGTGAACATCATACGAGTTGAAACGAACATTACTTCCGGAGCGTACATAAATGGGCGAAGAGTGCATGTACTTCATGAATTTGGTCCGGCCGTAGGTCCCGGATATAAAATCTCGGAACGACCTAAAAAAGTCATTTACTTGCCGGTGATAGGTCGTACTATATCTTCGTTATCTCTGAAAATAGTCGATCAAGATTCAGATTTGGTAAATTTTCGTGGTGAAACCATTACGATAAGACTGCATTTTAAACCATGTTGATTTACAACGAAAACTCAGACATTGGGAGATCCTACATAAAGAATTTTTCATCAGATGATAACGTCATAACTAGTTCGTCAGTCAAGCGAACAACAACGAGTATATCACAGGCGGAGTCGTTGGCAAAAAGGCCCAAAAAGTCGCCGACTTTAAAGGAAACCAACAAAAATTATTTACAAAGTTTGGGTTTAAAAATCAAGAATAATAAGTAAGGAATAACGAATGAATGATAACAATGTTGTCAATAACAGACCAACCGCTTGAAGATAATACAATCAGCAGTATCGAGTTTCATTCGTACGCTCCGTACAACAATTCCTTTTCAAATTCCGATGAAATTCGAATTGCCATTCAATCACAAGATCTGTATGTTTTACCTTCGGAAAGTTCGCTTTACATTGAAGGGAAATTGACTAAAAGCGATGGTACGATTTCGGCAACCGGAACTTTGACCAATAACTGTGTGGGATTCATGTTCGATGAACTTCGATATGAACTTAACGGAGTCGAAATAGACAGATGTAAGAATGTAGGCATTACTACAACTTTGAAATCCTTCGCTTCATTTACCGCCGATGACGCGACGAAAACGAAGAATGCGGGATTTTGCTGTAAAGATGTCAATTTGGTGCACGACATCACAGCTCACGGTTATTTCGCCTATGACGTTCCCCTAAAATATCTGATGGGATTTTTCTCGGATTACCGTAAATTAATATTGAATTGTAAACATGAACTCGTGTTGTTACGAGCGAGAAATGACAACAACTGTCTCCTGTCGGCTACCGACACCATGAAGATTACAATTTCTAAATTACATTGGCGTGTCCCTCACGTAAACGTTTCGGATGTAACGAAACTAAAACTGTTAAAGATTGTCGAGAGAAATCACCCGTTGACCATGGCTTTTAGAACTTGGGAGTTACATGAATATCCGGTCCTGCCCATAGCCGACAGGATCACCTGGAAAACCAATACTTCGCCCAGTCTGGAACGTGCCCGATACATTCTTATTGCATTCCAAACAAATCGAAAAAATGTGAAGACTCTAAATGCAAGCATATTTGATAAGGCGAACCTCAGGGACTGTAAAGTTTTTTTAAATTCTCAGTATTTCCCTTATGACAGTTTGAACATCGACTACACCAGAGATAATTTTGCCCAATTGTACGACATGTACGCGAGATTTCAATGCAGCTACAACGGTAAAGGAAAAAATCACCCGCTGTTGGATCCGTCTCGTTTTTCATCAACCTGTCCCATGATAGTCATAGATTGCTCGCGACAGAACGAGAGCATCAAAGCGGGACCTGTGGATCTACGTATAGATTTCGAATTCAGCGGAAATGTACCCGCAAACACTACTGCGTACTGTCTAATATTGCATGATCGTATCATGGATTACAATCCAATAAGCAATATTGTCCGGAAATTGTCTTAAACATTCAATGAATATCGAGGTCAACAGTTCAAGTTCTGATGTTGTAGCCTGAAGTTGAAGAAAATATGAAGTTTTTGGCCGTCGACATGCAGGGATTTCGGTGTTCCCAAGGCCGATTCATAGTGAAAGAAATGGCGTTTTTCGATGGAGAACGACTTTCACACCATATATTCAAACCTCCATACCATTTTCAACATTTAACGGAAGATGAGAAAAAGCAGGTCCAATACTTGACGTTTAACCACTGTGGAATCAGGTTCGATGAAGGCTTCGTCGACTACAATCGTCTCCATGAAATAGTTAAAAATATTATAGATGGTGTGGATACGATTTACCTTAAGGGTCTAATTAAAAAAGATTTTCTGAAAAACATAATCGAACAGATCCACTCGAACTCCAGCTGTGACATCAACGCTATGGCGAAAGTTCCCGAAATTATAAACTTGGAAACGGAGGCTCAAGCACCAGTTTTAAAACGAGGAGCTTCGCAGTGTTTTAACCATACGTTCAATAAAGAAAACGTAGCTTGTAGTTTAAAATATTGTAAGATATTATACCAATACGTTATCGCTGTAAAACAGGAAAAAATAAAAACTAGTTATTGATATAATTGCATTTTATTCATTCATGTATCTATTAATAGACTATAAGGTAAATGTTTTATTATCTCATACGAGAGTAACTTAATATTAAAAGCGTGCTTATTATTTTATCTTCTCTTCAATTTTCTTGATTAAATTCAACAACTTGTATTCCGTGGCGAAAATACAATTGTCAACATATGCCTTCGGTGCTGCGTCACGTGATCTTTCGGGCAATTTTAATTTGATAATGGCTTTATCCCCCATGTCCAGAACTTGCCCCCTGTCACCGTGTTTTCTTATTAACGCACAATTGGTCGTTAAATATTTTCGGTTGACTGCGTCATAATCATGTTTCGGTTCATCTAGATTAACGATTCTTCTCATTTCGACATCACATTGTCCATCTAAGCTAATGTGAATTCCAAAATTATTATGACCGAAACTGTTTCGTGTTTCCGCAAAGGAGGTGGGATGCGAATAAGATACATGCCCAAACTTGTCCATGATCGTTCTGATTAGATATGTTACGGTTTGTGTTATTTATTTAGGTAGGTACAATTGTTTTTTCTTATTAAGCATTTAAAACAAATCTTTGTTCCAGTATCCAAAATTGATTTCATCGTTCGTATTATTTCCCAAATCTGACGGGGTGTATAGAAATATATCTTCCTCTCCGAAAATAAGTTTATGGTGCCCCCTCGAATCCTTTCCCACGTTGATTACGTACAACTTTTTATTACTATTTATTTCTTCTATTAGATCGCGGTTGATGTAGCGGCCGAATTTGTCAGGTAAGACTAGTAGGCATGATTCTAAATCCAAACATATTTTGGATTTTTTCGAAGGAACTGAAGATGATATGCTTTCTTCAACTTTTTTACAGCCAATGATGAAATATTTTTGATTTAACATCATGGAATTTGAACGGATGTATTCTTTTTTGTTCACAATTTCATTCAATCGCTGAGAAAGGGACATATTTTGTCTTTTTCGCTAATCACCTCGGCGAGACACTATCAAAAACAGCAACACAAGATAGCACTGTACTACCAAAAGACTGAATTAAGAAACTGAATATTCATCATTTATAGTTCCTAAAAATTTATTGGAAATGGTAAATATTTAATTAGTGGGGACGGAGCAGGTGAGTCACGTGAGAAAAATTTAACAAGTATCGACTGGTTTTCAACGACTAAAAATATATTCAATATGATATTGATACTATATGGTATTATTATGATATCGAAAATGTAAGGCGACGTTATTTTACGATTCATAGAGGGACAGTAGGTAACTAATCATAATTTTTAAATTCCTTTGTGCTAATTATAGCGTCACCTTATACTTAAAAGTATAACAATTATTACTTCGCAGTTTTCGACGTTCGGAATGTACGGGATGTAGGTATATATTTGAACTTTGAACGCGTCAATATGGATCACCTGACCAATCATGTGATGCAAGCTTATATATACCTGACAGGTAAAGTTATGTATTATCATTATTAATAAATCGCCGTCGAGTCGCGAAGTGATCCAGTGAAAATAAAAATGAGTTCTACTAAAGAAGACCAAACGGCATCGACAAGCAAAGATGATGGCATGGCGACTGATGCTGGGACGTTCTCTAACCTACAGGATTCCCTGACCGAAATAAACGAGATGGCTGCTTGCACTTTAAAACCATACATCAAAGCGCAGACGTTAGAGATTGGGGTTGAATATCCCATCAGTGGACTGTGCCTAATACAGTCCAAATTCGGTCCGGTGGTGGCTGCCGACCTCATACATCTTGGGAGAATTTTCCTACCCCGGCGAATTTTGAAGGGACTGAATCAGAAACAGCTGGACGATTTTACCCAATCCCAATTGTCTTTGGTATATCTGGGTGAGAAGGCAGTTGGAAAGCCGAAAGCGGCACTGTGTTTCGAGTTTCGGAAGGCCGCATAAGGTAAGCAATTAAAAATAATGTTAGTTGAGAACAAAAATAATTCTAATAATCTTTTTTCGATATAGAAAAATTCATAAATGATAACGGCCTCCCCTTTGTACCAGCGAACCATCCCCCAATCAACCAGCCAGCCAGCCAGCCAGCCTTCTTCTGCAATACATGTATGTCATTATTAATAAAAGGTTGTAAATTTATTTTTATATTATACCTATTGTAAAATGTAAAAAATAAATAAAATGATGCATAAGGATATATCTACATTATTTGGTGAATTTATCGTCAGTGTTCCTAGAGATATGGTGGGGGCACAAGTTCGAATTCAATGCGATTGTGGCATGAGTCAAGATATCCATGATATCAGTCATTTAAGATGTTTTGATTCCAGGTTGATAACTTATATGGGGTGGGCCAACCAAAGTCAAAGTACTCGAGAATTGGCAGCGTGCGGGTTTTATTACAAAGGAATTGACGATAAAGTTTGCTGCGCTTTTTGCGGAGTTCAAATTTGTTCGTGGAATAAAAAAGATATACCGATAATGGAGCACCTGAAATTTTCCCCTGAATGTGTCTTCGCACAATGTTTAGAGAAAATTCAACTAGCGACAACAGAAAATGAACCGAATAAGGAATATAAACAAGTTGTCAGCGATGAGAGTTCATTGTCTCGAGCGATAGCACATTACAACGTCACTATTACGATAGCATCCCCACCATGGTCAGATGACATGATTTGCGTCATATGTTTCCTAGTCTTATCACTCGTTTATGTGTTAGCTTCTTGTTAAGTATGGTTCGATTTCAAAAACAGAAGCAAAATTTATCCATCAAAAACGTGTGTGAAAATTTAGAGACCGGATCGTCATCGAAGAAAGGGCGGCATGGACCATTATTGAGTAATAACATTAGATCTATCATCGTGGGCCCTTCAAATTCTGGCAAATCAAATTTTCTCATCAGTCTGATATTAGATCCTAATGGAATAAGCTTCAAAAATCTCTACATTTATTCAAAGTCTTTGTTTCAACCTAAATATAAACTGTTAGAATGCATAATAAAGCCGATAAAAAATATGGAGTTAACCACGTTCAGTGATAGTAAAGATGACATAACAACGGTGGATAAAGCCAAACCTGATTCAACTTTTATTTTTGACGATATTGGGGCGTCTTCAATACAAAATAAAACGATACAAGAGTACTTCGCTATGGGAAGGCATAAAGGTATCGATTGTCATATTTTGAACCAAACTTATTCGAAAATACCCAAACAACTGATTCGGGATAATGCCAATCTAATCGTGGTGTTCAAACAAGACGAAAGAAATCTGAAGCATATATTTCAAGAACACGTTTCTCCAGATTTCAACTTTCATGAATTTTTGAATCTTTGTGCAGCCTGCTGGACACAAAAATTTGGATTTCTCACCATCGATAAAGAAAGGGAATTTAATGATGGGAGATATCGAAGGGGACTCGACGAATTCATAATTATCGATTGATTGAATAAATAAGTGAATGTGATAATCTTAATCGGCATTACGATTCACACGTTCAAGGTGAAAGGACGACGGTAGACGAGCCACCATGCATTCTATGACGTCTTCATTCGATGATAACTTGAAACGTGATATCATTAAACATCGCCAAGTGATTAAAAAAAAATTAAACAATTTAAAAATCGGGAAGTTAACTACAACCATGCAATTAGAAGAAAAATATAAACCCATAACGGACACTATAAAACAAAAATCCGTACCTTCTACAGCTTCGACCGTCACCGCGACGAAAATTTCCTCCATTTTTGCAACACCGTTCGAAAATTTTCATCCGCTTCCTAAATCCTATTTAAATCTATTGGTTTTGTCACCTTCGGTCGTCGATTTAAAATATGGAATGAGATTGGAAAACAATAATTTAATGATGGGAAGTTCGGTAGTCGAATTTGAAAATAAAGATTTTAAGATACAGGGTGTCAGTTATCAAGGAACTCAGGGTCTCTTTGAGTTGATTGTTAAGAAAACCCCCAACCCAAACTTGTACTCACAAGACGATTTGAATAATTATAAAAATATTCTTGTGCAGACGAACGCTCACAGAAGAAGCTACGCACCAAACGCAGCGATAAACCGAAACAAAAGTTTAAAATATAAAAGCATAATATCACGGTTATTTCCTCATACAGTCAACAGAGCAAAGTCATATGTTGTCAATAAGTCGGCTAATCTGAGTCCTCCAAAAAGTGTAAAGAAAATAAAGTCTACGGTTGCCAAAAATAACGCCAGCGATGATGACAGCAGCGATGGACTAAGTGACGGAAGTGATGGAGATGTAAACAGCTACCTGACGGCCGGAGAAGGTCTGCTTCCGAAAAATATGACTTTAAATGACCAAAATAACGTTGACTATTTATACTGGAATACGGCGGACGAGTTGGTCGAGAGATTACAAATTCTGATGGCTTCCAAAGCGGCCGGTAACAATGGAAATGATTCAGAGATCTTCTCGATACTAGAAGAATTGAGGGAGGCTAATATTATCAGCTAAGAAATAAATGATCCGTGTTATTAATTTAATCCTATATTAAAGCATCGTCATTCATATGTAATCATTCAGTGTGGGTACGCGGAGTGTCAATAATAACAAGTAACATGAGTAAAAAGGAGATAGTGGATGAATTGCACCGTAGAGCACGAAAGAACTTTAAACGACGGAAAGTTATCATGAAATCAATCGATAATACACTACAATGCGACCTTGTCGAAATGGTACCGTACGCCAAGGAAAATTCGGGTTTTAAATATATCCTGACCGTGATCGATACTTTCTCGAAGTTTGCATGGGCCGTCGCTATCAAACGAAAGACCGGACAGGAAGTTACTTCAGCGATGGAGTCCATATTTACCGCTTCCAAAAGAATTCCAAAAAACCTACACGTGGATCGGGGGTCCGAATTTTACAATTCACAATTTAGGAAATTGATGGATACCTATAAAATTAATCTGTACTCAACGTTCACTCATCTGAAAGCATCGATCTGTGAAAGATTTAATCGAACTTTAAAGGAGAAAATGTGGAAGCGTTTCTCACTTCAAGGTTCTTACAAGTGGATTAACATTTTGGGGGATCTTCTGGATGAGTACAACAATTCCGTCCATCGTACCATCAAACTCAAACCGAGCGAAGTTAATAAAAGAAACGAAAAACACTTGCTGTCGACCGTTTACAACCGAATAAAAATAACCAAAAAAGCCAAGTTTAAATTGCACGAAAACGTCAGGATCAGCAAATATAAAACGATTTTTCAAAAAGGGTACACCCCCAATTACAGCACTGAAATATTTAAAATCAGGAAAATTCAAAACACCGTTCCTGTTACTTATCTGCTGGCGGCCACCGACGGAACACCAATCGAAGGTTCCTTTTACAACGAAGAGATGATAAGGACCAAATATCCCGATATTTATTTAGTGGAAAAAGTTTTAAAAAGGCGTGGGTCCAAAGTACTTGTTAGGTGGTTAGGGTTCGATGCCACCCACGATTCCTGGGTGGATGAAGCCGACATAAGAACTTAAACTTTATGTATAAATTGTAAACGAAAAAACCTTATAAAGATAATTTATTGATAACGATGCGTAGTTATTAAAACAAGCTTTATGTTCCGATAAGCTATCGCTTGGACACGTGCTCCTTGTTTCTCTCTAACACATTCCTATCGACGAACAGTGACCACAAGTCATTGATGGTTCTTTGAAGCCAGGTGAAAATTTAATTCGTGCTGCCTACTCGCGCTTAATAAAAATATTAATTGGATATTGTAATACATCGAATTTGAATACGGTAAGTTCAGAGCTATATTGGCGAGAATAACCATAAACAATTCACGTTTTTAGATATGGTTGTCAATTTGTGCAAGGAAATCACACAGAGGATTAACTTTAATTTTTTGAGAGCAAGACAAGACCCTTTAAACGCGGATGCATGTTTAGAAGAATGTTGTGCCGACATCGATCAATTAAATGCTTTACTTTTAACGGGAGTACATGATGTAAGCGAAAAACAAGCCCTCACTACCTGCCTGGGGCAATTGATTTACTTTGCCGAACAATTAAAATGTTTGGGGGGTAAAATTGGTGGAGGAATCGGCTCGAGAGGTGACACCAAGAGCGGTAACACAAATAACGATGAGCGGGTGATTAATCTGAAATGGAAAATCGGACATTCTGCGTTTCAAAACCGCATTCAAACTGCATTCGTGATAAATTTGCGTCACAAAGATCCCCGAAACTTCCTGGCCGAAGCATGTAACCTTTTCTCAGTAAAAATTAGAAGTACATTGACAAAGTTTGAAATGGTTAAGGTGAACGCCGTTTTTTGTGGACAATTTAAAATCACAAAAGAAAATAATGAAAAATTCGAATTTAAATATTTTAATACCAAAAATGAAATAATTCAGTCGAATTCGACTGATCTGCGTCAGTGGTTTGATGAGTACATCAGGAACCCAATTTTGACGGATCTGGAATCTTTCCAGGAGCGCGACAGTGGGTGGGGTCTATCGTCCATCGTGAATTTGCAGATAAATGTAAACAAATTCGCACCCATGGTAGGATCATCTTACATCGCTTTACCGCCCCCTATAGAAAAGAAGAAGGCCTGCATTAACGTTAGAAACAATGACAACCGATGTTTCGCGTGGTCCATCTTAGCTTCCCTTTATCCAGCATCGAAACATCCGCAAAGAATCTCCAAGTATCCGTCACCAGACAGCGCACTAAATTTAATAGGTATTGCGTTTCCCATAACTTTAAGACAGATACCGAAATTCGAATCTCAAAATGAAGTTTCCATTAATGTTTATATTTTAAAAAAACTTAAAAATAATAATTTTGAAACATTACCTGTATACCTCACTAAGAATAAGCAAGCTAAGCACGTTAATTTGCTCATGATTCAGAACCATTATTTTTATGACGACAACCAGAGCAGAAACCAACCTAATAACGATCACGTTTTAATAAGATATCACTTTGTTTTGATAAAAAATTTATCTCGTTTGCTATCATCACAAACCAACAGTCATCAACACAGTAACTATTTTTGTGACAGATGTTTACATTATTTCTATTCTAAAAACCGATTAGATCTACATTATGAAATTTGCATAAAACTGAATCACTGTAAAATTCGCATGCCACCTGATGATAGGAAAATTTTAAAATTTGAAAATTTTAAGAATAAAATCGTTTCTCCGTTCGTAATATTTGCCGATCTGGAATGCGTTTTAGTGCAGGGTAACGAAGAAACAGACGGTCAATGTCAAAAGCACATTCCTTGCAGCGTGGCTTATTACATTAAATGCAATTATGATGACACCCTATCATCCTATCACAGTTATCGCGGGGAGGATTGTATAGATTGGTTTATTAAGGAACTTAAAAATTTTAGCGAAAATTTGGAAACGGTCTTTTTGTGTCCTCTACCTATGGAAACCCTCACGGTCGAGGAAGAACTCGAATTGCGAAACGGTACAGTGTGTCACATTTGCGAAATACCCTTCACCGAACTCGATCAAAAGGTATTAGACCACAACCACCTGACAGGGAGGGTACGTGGGATTTGTCATAGGGGATGTAACCTTAATTTCAAAGACAGTCACACTGTTCCAATATTATTCCACAATTTGACTGGATATGACTCACATTTCATAATTAAAAAACTCGCCACAGATTTAGATGGTCGAGTCGACTTGCTCCCCATCAACAGAGAGCGGTATATATCGTTTACGAAAACCATAAACGGTAGTCTTGTTAAATTGCGATTCATCGACTCTTATCGCTTTCTATCATCAGGTCTAAGTGAACTGGCATCTTATTTAACCGATTTTCCAATTTTGCGATCTCAATTCCCGGAATTAAATAACGAACAAATAAAATTGTTGAGTCGCAAGGGCGTTTATCCCTACGATTATATGGATTCATTTGATAAGTTTGCTGAGGGGAAACTTCCGCCAAAATCCGACTTTTACAATAACCTAGAAGATAACGATATAAGTGATAAAGAATATGCACATGCGCAACATGTTTGGGACGAATTTAAAATTAAAAATTTGGGTGAATACTGTGATCTTTATTTGAAGACGGACGTTTTACTATTGGCTGACGTGTTTGAGCAGTTCAGAACGAATTCTATCGCTACATACGGGCTAGATCCGGCTCACTACTACACTCTCCCCGGATACACCTGGGATTGCATGTTAAAATTTACCAACATCAAGTTGGAACTCTTAACTGATGTAGATAAGCTGTTGACATTTGAGATGGGAATAAGAGGTGGTTTGAGCGTATGCTGCAAGCGGTACTCCAAGGCAAATAACAAATACATGTCGAATTTTGATAAATCGCAACCTTCCAAATTCTTGATGTATTTCGATATAAATAACCAATACGGTTGGGCCATGAGTCAACCCCTTCCTTATGGTAACTTCAGCTGGTTATCCGAAACCGAAATTCGGGATTTCAATATAAATGAGATCGCTGAAGATTCTCAGGTGGGATTCGTTTTAGAAGTCGATCTAGAATATCCGCACGAATTACACGATGCTCATTCTGATCTACCCTTTTGCCCCGAACACAGACGTCCACCCGGTTCAAAACATGAAAAACTTTTAGCCACTGTCTACGATAAAGATCATTACGTGATACACTATAGAAACTTACAACAGGCCCTAGCTCACGGTCTTAAATTGAAAAAAATACACAAAATCTTGAAATTTAATCAATCTCCTTGGCTAAAATCTTACATCGACTTGAATACGGAACTGAGAAAACAGGCAAAAACTGATTTCGAGAAGGAACAGTACAAGCTAATGAACAACGCGACTTATGGAAAAACAATGGAAAATATTCGAAAGCATTCGATCGTAAAATTAGTAAAAGAATGGAGCGGACGTTACGGTGCCGGAGCCCTAATAGCCAAACCGGAATTTAAATCGTGCACCGTCTTCGAGGAAAATTTAGTTGCCGTTGAGTTAAATAAAACCGAATTATATTTTCGGAAACCTGTGTATCTAGGGATGTGTATATTAGATTTAGCCAAAACCACTATCTATAAATTTCATTACGATTATATGCTACCTAAATTCGGTGACAAGTGTCAAATCTGTTATTCCGATACAGACAGTTTGAGTTATCAAATCAAATGTGATGATCTGTACGATATAATTCGGCAGGACTGTCATCTTCATTTCGATACCAGCGATTATCTCGCAAACAATATCTACAATATTCCATTGGTAAACAAGAAAGTGCTCGGATTAATGAAAGACGTGCATTGCGGAAATATATTTTTAGAATTTGTGGGTTTACGAGCGAAAATGTATGCCATGAATGCCGAGAACTGCGAAATTGTAAAAAAATCAAAAGGTGTCAAACGCTCAGTCGTCAAACAACAAATTTCTTTCGAGGACTATGTAGAGTGTTTAACGTCCGAAAAAGAAAAATTGGTCCACCAAAATTTTATAAAATCGCAACGGCATAATGTAAACACAATTACACAAACAAAGATAGCATTAAACGCTCACGACGATAAGCGCTATTTGTTGAGTAATTCCTTCAATACCTTACCGTGGGGGCATTTCTCAATAATGGAAAGGGATGATGATTTTGATTGATTGAAAACTCATAGATGATAATTTACGCTCAAGAATTTACTTGGTTGTTCTGAAGTATTTATTTATGTACCTACGTAATGATGTATGTGTGTACCTATGTATATAATGTATATAATGTATATAATGTATATAATGTAATGTAATTTAATGTAAATGAACAATTTGAAAATAAATAAATTTATCTGATCCATGTTTTTCTTGGTCGTTATCCTTATCGGTGGAGAGCTAGGTATCTAGTTTCAAACTATTATTATTATTACAGTCGAGACGGCACGCGTATGGCATGCACGACGATAAAACATTTTGGAATCGGGCGGTCGATCCCGGGATCCAGGACCCCCGAAATCGGGGGACCGCGGTCGGGTCCGGAAGCCCGAATTTTTGGAGGTCGGGACCTGCAGGTGCGACGTGACGTCACGATGACGTAGTGGGTCGCGATCGCGTGGTCAAAAGCGAAAAAATGACGTGATTCGCCTCGGGGTCACGTGACCATGATTTCGTAACGACGTGGTATTACTCAGGTCAATTACCGCTTAGGTGGGCTAGAATCGGCATAGTATATCTACTGGTAAGTACCTACACATAGGCGCCGGAATTTGTCAATTGTCAGTGGGCTCAGCTCCAAAGCGAACAAATAAAAATAATATATACCTATACCTAATATACCTAATAATTTTCGACGATTGGTGGAGTGGAGTACAGAACTTACATTTTTTTATACGTTTTCACATTTTTAACAATTATTTCATGTAAACGTATATAGGTATGACGTTTATTGTCCGGCCAGGAGTTTTTATCCTTTCATTTGTGCTGATGATGGCCAATGGAGGGTCGAAAAATGTTACATGCACTTTCACGTTTTTGATTGAAGATTTTAATAGATGATGGGATCGAGTTTGAGTGTTTTATTTTGTATTAAAAAGCCAACGGAAGATGTGTATATCAATGCAATGTGAATAATTCATAGGTATATTGAAGTGATAGGGTGTAGATTTAATGCGGATTTAAATGCGACATTTTTTCGCCAAATAGGCGCATATTTATAATCCCAAAACTAGCGAAATAAGCACGTAAAATTTTAAATAAGCACGCGAGTTATCATTCTAGAAAAAAAAATGCAGCAGAGAAGCGGCTGGAACCTCCCCATCGCGTGGATCTTTGTATTCTGTGTATATAGTAATCAATTCGACAGAATTTTTTTTATGCTTATTGTCTGTGACGAATTTCGCAATTTTCTGACAAATACCGACGTCACCCATCACATTTGACAATATGTTCCTTTTAAGGTTAACAGTTTGCCACTCTTTTGACAATAACTGATACTTTATGTCATCCACTGTCAGCCTGCTCCCTTTTAATGAAAAATATTTTTTTCTCTATTTTCCACTGAAATGGCAGAAACTGTGAATACATTTTTAGAACGAGAATTTGATCGTGTTTCTAATGGCGACATAAAAAGGAGACCTTTGTATTTAAAATTTAAAGTTAATTTGCCTAAATGGCACTTCCCGCGGACCAATTGCTTCCAAAAGCCTTTCAGGTCTTCAACGGGTCACCCAATCTCCACGTATCAAATTTCAGCCAAATCGATTCGCTAATTTGGGCTATAATGTATTTTTAGTGTTATTATGAAATTTCGATTTTTTGACCCAAAGAGCACTAAATGCGAACGAATTTTGTCTTACTTAAAACCAGAATTTGAAGCCTTTCTGATGGTAACAATAAATCTTTCAAAAACTTGTTTTGGATGGTTAAATGAGTGAATAATTTTAAAGTTACAAATTGGTGTGCCAAAACGGCAGTTTCCGTGGGCCGATTGAATCCAAAATTTGTTCAGCTCTTCGACGTGCAATACAATCCCCGTGTGCAAAATTTCAGCCAAATCGATTCAGGGGCTTGGGCTGTACCGCAATTTTAAAGTCGGAAAAAAATCATTTTTTTTTCAATTTTTGATCAAAAGGGCCTAAAAATGAATACATTTTTAGAAGCAGAATTTGAAGGCCTTTTCTATCGTGAGGTGAAAAATGGGGGTTTGTATTTAAAATTTAAAAGTTGATGTGCCAAAATGGCATTTCTAGTTGCACGATTGGCTCCAGAAGCTTTTCAGATCTAAGTTGGGTTATCACATGCACACGTACCAAATTTCAGCTAAATCTGTCGAGTAGTTTGGGCTGTGGCGTGTTTACGAACGTACATACGAACGTACGTACGAACGTACGAACGAACAAACGTACGTACGTACATACATACAGACACATTTTAAAAACCACTTTTTTGGGCTCCTGAGACCTCAAAACGTATAGATCCGGTCTTATCTCGAATTCGAAAATTTTAGTGATTGCAGTAACCTCCCTTTTTTTTTAAATGGTGAAGTGGAGTGGGGAGGTTAAAACATCTGCAAAAATTAGCTCAGAGTGGCTTTTGAAATGAGGGCACTCTTATGCTTAGGCATGGCTGATAAGAACTAGAGTAATTCACTTAAAATACTGCAAAAATTAACCCCCACTAACACCTTCCCTTTACATACTATACCTGGAAATAGCCACAGAAACCCTGTCATTAGCAAGTCGAAGAATCGTCGCAGTTTTTTTAAAGGTGGTTTTAACAGAAATCTTGCGAAATAAGCATAAATGTGCGATTTTTCTCCAAATAAGCGAAAATGACAAAAAATGACCAAATAAGTACCTATATGTAAAATATGCATGCAATATGCATTTAGCATAAATACGCTCTCTAGTCATTATAAAGGAATCGTGAGGGTATCTTCCGGTTGTAGATAGGTCAAGGGTCAAGTTTTTATGTTTGGGTGTTGAAGGAGGTTTTTCAGGGGAGGGGAGCAATTTTTTGTGTTCAATTATATATGGAACGCCGTTTTGCTATTTATATGTGACGGAAGAAACAAGTTTACCGCTAATGTTAGTTTCTTAATTTTATAATAAATAAAAACATTAGTGAAGCCGTTTAGCGAGCATAATTGTTGCGTATTGCCATTGTGCGAATGTAAGGCGCCACCACTTCGAAAAATACTCTTACTTCAACACCAAGTTTGTTTTTATTTGGAGCAATTGCGTGACCTATCACCTCTAACATACCTATCTAGATGTTGGTGAAAGAAAGACGAATTTTTGCAATGTCCGATTATTGTAATTAACAAACATATTACAAAATCGTATATCAACCAGTAATGCCTAAGTGAAGCATTTGGCGCAACGCTATGATTTTATTTTGGTAGAAACGATGTTTCCAATTATTATATTTTGTTAAATGTTGTTGTGTTAAATGGATAATCAATGCAATGGCTGTATTTTGCTGCAAAAATGGAAAGCAACACATGCATATTGTTTTAATTCGAACTAAGTTTTGCAATACACCGATATTGTGTTAAATGTGGGGATTAGTGTAATAGTCATGCTTTGCTAGAAATAATTTGAGCAATCCATACATATTGGCAATTCTTACAACTCCCGGGTATTGTATGAATATGAAATATGGAATAATAGCAATTGTCATGCGTTGCTGCAAATGATTTAAAGCAATACGTGCATATTGTCAATTGTTACAACACCCAGTTATTGTATTAAATGTGGAATTATTACAATTGCCATGTGTTGTTGGAAATGATTTAAAGCAATATACACATATTGTTTTAATTCTTACAATGCCCGGCTGTTGCTTTACGCCTGGAATTATTGCAGTTACCAGTTACATTGAAGTTATACCTAGTTATTACAGCAATAGTCGCCTATTGCCTGGAATTTGAGCAATACCCGAGTATTGTATTAATAGCGTCCTGCATTTAGCGACTCGCCCTTCCCCTTCCGACGCCGTCGCCCGTCGCCGTCTATCTCCGCCGTAACCAACCTGATATAACGAAATATCCTAAATTTGGGGTGCTGGCCTTGGGCTAAATGCAGGACGCTATTAATACAATACCCGGGTATTGCTCAAATGCAATAGGTGACTATTGCTGTAACTAACTGTAACTTTAACGTAGCTGGGAACTGCAATAATTCCAGGTGTAAAGCAACAACCGGACATTGTAAGGATTAAAACAATATGTCTATATTGCTTTAAATCATTTCCAACAACACATGGCAATTGTAATAATTCCACATTTAATACAATTATGGGTGTTGTAACAATTCACAATATGCATGTATTGCCTTAAATCATTTGCAGCAACACATGACAATTGCAATAATTCCATATTTCATACAATACCCGGGAGTTGTAAGAATTAGAAATATGTATGGATTGCTTTAAATTATTTGTAGCAAAGCATGACTATTACATTAATCGCTACATTTAACACAATACCGGGTGTATTGCAAAAATTAGTTCGAATTAAAACAACATGCATGTGTTGCTTTCAATTTTTGCAGCAATACATAACTTTAAATTCATCCTTGATTTATGTTTTCCATATAGGGCTGGGATATTCGAAAAATGCCTTTTAAATTAAGACAAAACCTTATGTCTCGATGCAAAATACATTGTGATGGTATTGCACTGTACAAGTTAAAAGCCTTTGCCTTGGATATTAACAGTACCTCAGTGTCGAAGAAATTCATGTCATTTTGACACAACTTCAAGGTAGTGTTCAACAAACGAATGAATGGTTTTGCAAAAATTAGGAACAAATATATTCTTGTGTAAAACCTTCTCTTACTTCATGATTCGTCTAACATCAATACATATTAATTATTTATGTCGGAAAGTTTGCCTAACATTTTAATTAGTTGAAGAAATTTGTCATCTAGCTTCTGTAAAAAATTATATCAGTATTTTGTGTGGAAATTAGTGCGTTTACTTCCTACAATACCTTAATAGCATAAGCTAGAGCTATCATCATGTATTGTTGTAAATATTGAATTACCCTTGCCATTGCTCAAAATCGTTAAGGGGGTGTGGTAAACTACCCCTTGGAACCTACGAATACCAAGAAGTATCAAAATGTTCTTACTTAAGTTAAAAAAGGAAGGAAACAGATTTTTAGTGGGAGGAAAAAGGACGAAAGTATAGTATAAGCTCTTACTTCCTTTCTTCTTAATCATCTACAGCTGAGTACGTTACAATATTCGAAGTTTTCGTACAAAACAATAGGACGATATTGATAAAATTAGAGCAATATGTAGGCAAGTGTGTTTCATGGGCTGTAGGGTTTTGTTTTCATTGATGCTAAGAAGTACATCACACAAACTTGTATGTCTCTGTGAATAAATAGCAAAACGGCGTTCCATAATTATAGTATCCTCCGGTAAGAGGTGGTCCAAATGTTATTTTCTCCATGTCAATTTTTTGTGTTCAGGTGTTCAAGGGGGTGGGTTTTGGGATTGTAATTTTTTGCGTTCAATTAGTTTCCTCCGGTAATAGGTGGTCCAAGGGTTATACATTTCGTCTATGTGAATCTTTTTTGGTCCAATTTTGAAGGGGTTGAGTTTCAAAGGTGCAGTTTTCCGGTAGTTTCCGGTAGTAGGTGGTCTGAAGGTCTAAGGGCTCAAAATACCTATGCTCAAAACTCTTTTAGGTCATTCATGGAAAGTTCGAATGACGTGAATTTCAAGCAACCTTAGGTGAAATTTCGAGTTTCAACCCCTAATTTCCAATCCATCTCTGTCCCATCCTGCGGAAAAACCATCCGTCATCAAATATTATCAAAATATGTGTGTATGTCGGGTTGTCAGGTTTCGGACCTCCACGTGCAGCATATTTGCCAAGTTTTTGTATTTTTGTGATTTTTAACCCCTCAATTTCATCCCTCAAAATTGGCACCCCCTCACCTTCAACAGACTTGTACGTCAAAAGGGCATGTCAAGTTTAAGTAAGATACCTCCACTGGTTCTTGAGTTATTACAATTACTATAACGCGTTTCGAACACAACGTGCTCCCTCTCAAAACTAAACAGCTGTTATTTCGGTGTAGTGGGGTGTGTCTAGTGATATAGTCCATTTTTCCACCGAAGTTGTCCAGTTTTTAACCTCTCCGTCAACCATTATAAAAATGGGAGGTGACTGCAATCAGTCCAAAATTCGAAATTGAGATAACACCAGATCTTTACGTTTCGAGGTCCCAGGATCACGAAAAAATGGTTTTTAAAGCAAGAGAGCAAGATTTCTCGAAAACTGCCGAAGGGATATTAATGAAATTTGGAATGGGCCTTCTGACACACCAACTATGAAATTTGACTTATGATTACCAATTTTTCTTACCAGCACATGAAAGTTCTTCAAATTCTCTATCTAGAAATGTATTCACACTTAGCGCCTTTTTGGCACAAAATCAAAAAAATCGAAATTTCGAAGAAACATTAAATAACACGCTACAGTCCAAACTATTAGATCGATTTGGCTGCAATTTGAGGTAGAGGTACCATTACCAGCCGAAGAGCTGATCTAATTTTGTCGGCAATCGGTAAACGCAAAGTGGCATTTTTTATCAACACATGAAATGTCTTCAAATGTCGTTTCCAATAATGTCGTCAAACTTAGTGCCGTTTTGACAGAGAATCGTAAAATTTTGAAAAAATTCGCTTTAAGGTTGCTGGAGTAAAATTTAGATATAGCAATCAGGAAAATTTATTTAATTTAGCGGCAATCGGCCAGTAACAAGTGCCTTTTTGGCATGACATCTATGAAATTTGAAAGATGACAACCTTTTGTTCTATCAGCACATGAAAGGTCTTTAAATTCCGTTTCCAAAATTGATATTAAACTCCATGCCCTTTTGGCAATAAATAATAAATATATTGAAAAACTCCCGAAACCCTTAGGACGTAGTGACTATGAATTGAAAATAGGTGATAAGGATTGGATCATTCACCAAGTGGGGAGGTTCTAGTCGCTTCCGTAGCTGCCCATTTTTTCCATTGTGGAACTGTGATTAAGTAGAATTATAAAATATAACACGAAAATAAGCCAATAATGCTATTTAGACTCTTGTGGGGGTTGAAATATATATACTTACCTATTGCAAAGGAGGCTGGGAAATTGTAAAAGGTAATGTGAATCCAAACGAGTTCAATTTATTACCGAAGAAAAACGAAATTATCCGAATTTGGCACAATTAATACTTTGGGGGTTGAAGAATTGGAAAGGGTTATGAAAAATCAAAGGGGATAAGAATTAATCGTAATTAAGTAGAATTACAGAAAATAACACGAAAATATAGGTCAATTATGCAAATTAGAATTTTGTGGGGGTTGAAATACCTATACTTATACCTACATATTGTGAAGGGGGCTATAGCTATAGACCTTTATTGATAATAAATTTTGAAATTATATGCTTCATAAAATTGTTTTTTCACTTTTTTCTCAGAATTTTACGGGGTAATGAAAGTACAGGTATACTTTTCTACATAATTATGTATTCCTATGTAAAAAAAAACATGTCTACAAAATTCGACTTTGAAATGTTCAGCATGTCATGCCATTTGAAGAAAATAAGTTGACTAGCGTAACTTTGACATACTATGTCATCATATTATTAAACTATTTATGACCGTTTGCACCGTAATTTTAAAGGGTTCCTTAGATTTAAGTGACATTTAAATTCCGTACGTTTGTTGAATTTAAGGATTCCTTATCTTTAAGAAACACTCAAAATTTAGGGTGCAAACAGCCATTAATGACGCAATTTAATAAAGTTTATATTAGGTATACCAATATTATTCTCTTGAAACTAAAAGCTTACCTACACAGGGGGGCGATTACCAATCAAACTGATTTACCCGGTATACATATATTATAGGTAGGTATAATATGCAAATATTTTCTAGGCACTGATTTTTTGCCAAAAGGGAACTAAGTGTAATACATTTTTAAAAGCAAAATTTGAAGATTTTTCCTACAGTAATGTAAAAAATGATAAGTATTTAAAACTTGAAACTTTATACGCCACTTTCGGTGGATCGATTTGAGCCAAAGTCTAATCAGCTCTTCGGCGTAGGTCACAAAACTCCAGCATGTACCAAATTTCAGCAGTTTGGGCTATCACGTGTCCACAGGGTATACAGACACACATACATCATGCACAAACATACATTCTCCAAAAACCACTTTTGTGGGTTCCCAGGATCTTAATAGCGATTCGATTTTTCGTTTGATTTCAGTAACTTGCGGCGCTAAAGCGGAAAAGTTGAATAAAAAACTCATTCTATAAATAACTGAAAGTTGGAGGACGTAGGTAGGTATATGAGTCGGAATCAATTTGTTTAAATTCGCTATGGTTCGGCCGGCCTAGGCGCAGGCGACTATGAATGGTAAACCTGTTCGGTGTAATGGACCATCACCACTCATTTTCAACTCATTTGTTTTAATGAAATTTATGATCACAGTACCTATAGGTCGTAATAGAAATATATTGGTAGCATACCGTATGCATACCTAATCTAGAAAAGAATAGGTCTAATAGGTATTTTTATAGCTGTACAATTATACATATACAGAGTGTTTCAGGTACGCAGTGGTTAATAATTTTAGGGGTGAATCTACATCAAAAAATGCAGCAGAGAAGCGGCTGGAACCTCCCCATCGCGTGGATCTTTGTATTCTGTGTAGATAGTAGTCAATTCAACAGATTTTTTTTTATCCTTATCGTCTGACGTCTGTGACTAATTTAGCAATTTTCTGACAAATACCGACATCACCTCGTACATCACCCATCACATTTGACAATATGTTCCTTTTAAGGTTAATCTTTTGCCAACTTTTTGACAATAACTGCCACTTTATGTCATCCACTGTCAGCCTGCTCCCTTTTAATGAGAAAGAATTTTTTCAATATTTTCCACTAAAATGGCAGAAACTGTGAATACATTTTTAGAACCAGAATTTGATCGTCTTTCTAATGGCGACATAAAAAAGAGGCCTTGTATTTAAAATTTTAAGTTGATATGCTTAAATGGCAGTTCGCGTGGGCCAATTGCTCCCAAAAGCCTTTCAGGTCTTCAACGGGTCACCTAATCTCCATGTACCAAATTTCAGCCAAATCGATTCAGTAATTTGGGCTATAGTGTTTTTACTGTTATTATAAAATTTCAATTTTTTGAACCAAACAGCGCTAAATGCAAATTAATTTTGTCCTATTTAAAACCAAGATTTGAAGACCCTTCTGATGGTGACAATAAATCTTTCAAAAACTTGTTTTTAATGGTTTAATGATTGAATAATTTTAAATTTGGAAATTGGTGTGCCAAAAGGACACTTTCCGTGAGTCGTTGGAATTCAAAATTTGCTCAGCTTTTCGAGGTGTATCTAATACAATCCCTATGTGCAAAATTTCAGCCAAATCGATTCAGGGGCTTGGGCTGTACCGCGATTTTAAAGTTTGATAAAAATCAATTTTTTTTTAAATTTTTGGTCAAAAGGGCACTAAGAATGAATACATTTTTAGAAGCAGAATTTGAAGGTCTTTCTTATGGTGACGTGAAAAATGGGGGTTTGCATTTAAAATTTAAAAGTTGATGTGCCAAAATGGCATTTCCGGTTGCACGATTGGCTCCAAAAGCTTTTCAGATCTAAGTTGGGTTATGAGATGCCTACGTACCAAATTGCAGCCAAATCGGCCCAGTAGTTTTGGCTGTGGCGTGTTTACAAACGTACGTACGAACGTACGTACGAACATACACACAGACACATTTTATAAACCACTTTTCTGGGTTCCTGAGACCTCAAAACGTGGAGATCTGGTGCTATCTCAAATTCGAAAATTTTAGTGATTGCAGTAACCTCCCATTTTTTTAAAATTGTGATGGGGTTGGGGAGGTTAAAATATGAGTTCAGACGATTATAAAAAATAATAAAAGAGATATGACAGTTTAAAATGTGGGCAAAATATGTGTTAAATATATTGAAAGGTACATTTTTTATATTTAATGAGGATTACATTTAGTTAAATGATTCGAAAATTAAAGCCGTAAAAACGCTGAAGGCTGTCCTTATCCTCACTGCGATATTTTGTTAGAAACATAACCTATGTATAGGTACAAGGTCGAGCCTGACGATGATGGTCTAGTAGACCGAAACATGTCACCTTACCTTACTTCTAACGTTTTGGTCGATATTTCAATTTGTTGCAAGACTTTGTCTATTCACCGACTTCTGTACCTCTATAAGTCAAGATTCAAGAGATTTTACAGAGTGGTGCAATCTCTAAAATTAAAAAAAGTGTTTTTTTTGCAACTTTGAATTAAAAATACGTCGGAAACGAAACGGCATAGGTACAAAATAGTTTCCAAGAAATCTATATGGATATTTTTCTTAATTTCCTAATTCTACGTTAATTTTGTCATTGCGAATGAATCTTTAGAATTTCTGTTTGGCGTTTCCTTATTTATATATCCTCGCTGATAAGAATTTAAAAAAAAACTCAAAAAAAACCAATAGAAAACTGAAAAATGTTAATGGTATCTAAACATTCTTTTTAAGTGGAGCTTGTCTGATGCGCCGCAGTTCTGATGATGGTCCTCCATGCACACCTACCTTCCAAAATCTATTTAAGTGCAATAAATAAAATGTGTTAGGTATACGTATAATACTAATAAGTATACCTTCCTAACTTGAGTATGGACTTCTTCATACACAGAAGAGGGTCAATTCCCCGGGGTCCGTTCTCCATCAGATTTGTTTCTATAAATCAAGTCGACGACCATATCTCAGGGTACGCAGCCGCCGCCGCCACTGACAAAGTGGCTTTCAAGTGACAAATACTACGTTACGGTGTCTACTGCAGGAAAGAAAGCCCTGGGGGTGGCTGACCGTCACAACGTATACTCTCTAATCGCCTGCATGTCATACAAAAGTTGGTATTATGTTGTCCGTCAAGGAGCAATGGGGGTTACTAACTCCACCATCGCCACCAGAAAAATTAACCGCAGGCTTAGAAGTATATCCAACAACCTGTCATATGTGAGATTAAAATTTTAACTGATGCGGAAGGATTTGTTGACCAACATATTTTAAATCGATGGGGATTTAAAGGGGGGCTGAGAGAGATCGGAAGAGGTTTTGATCGCACTGTATTTACATATAACGTGTGAATAAAAACTTTTCCTATCTTGTCGTGAGAGACGTAGGGCGTAGACTGCTGAAACTATCATCCAAGGCCAAAATCTAACAGTGACGTTATCATATAATTTCCGCAGTTCTACGCTCTACG